>CM044116.1:8751936-8944087 GCA_024174645.1 Lemna minuta
TTACTTACATCAAAACTCTCGTTCTAATAGGTAGTTGCACAAAGATCTCCTCAACTACAACAAAACTACACATTTTCCATAGTTGCACAAGGATCTTGAGTCTTTGAGTAGAAAAGCAAAATTATTTAGTTATAGGAAGATCTCAGCGATGTTGTCCCAATCATGCTTCCCAGCTAGCTCTCGGACTTCATGAACTCTATCATGATCATACCACCTTACATCAATCCAATGAATAGTGATGCCCAAGAGCCCCGACCATTCTTGGAATCCCATGCATCTAAGAGAACAAGACTTGTTCTATGTCTACACAGAGATATTCTTGGAGTCCCACGCATCTATGGGAACAAGACTTGTGATATGTGGACAAAGAGATGCTTTATATCTTCCTTCATGTCCTCAAAAATTTACATCATACGACTCTTGAAGGCCATTACACTTGGAGGGTTGAGGTTGACCTATATGGCATATCACCAGAGCTCCTTAAATGCAACAATATCTATGATGCCCTACAGAGATCCTTTTGAGAAGACGAAACACATGCTAACTTCATTTGTTTCCTCTACCATAGGTCCCCAAAATGCGTGGTGGAGTCAACACTTTATATTGAGCTAAAAAATTTTGCATTTTTAAGGCTAAAAAATTTTATATTTGTAAGCTATAAAACCAAGAACTAATAGAGATATGTAGGATGTAAAGCTTTCTAGGTTGAGCCACAAGGATTATAGGCCAATAAGATATCAACTAGAGGGGGAAAAGAAGAGAGTAATAAAAAAGGTTTGCTGGTCAACTCTTCGAGTTGATCATGAGAGGAGAGAAATCTAGAGATAGGAGAATTCAATTGATGAAAGTTGTTTAATGACTCTAGAGATAGGAGAATACTAAATGAGGAATCTAAGAAGAGAGAGAGCAAGAGAAAGATTGGGAGAGATGGATTAAAAGGGAAGTAGAAAATGAGCAAGAGAGAGAGAGAGAGAGAGAGAGAGCAAGTGAACAAGAGACCAAGAACGGAGACAGTGAGAGCGAGAGAGAGGATGAGCAACAGAAAGAGAGAGAGCAAGAAAGAGCGAGGAAGAGAAAGAGTGGGTGAGAGAGAGAGAGTACGAGAAAGAGGGAGAGGGAGAGGGAGAGCATGAAATAGGTGGAGAAAAGAGAGACCATAAGAGAGAGGAAGAGAGAGAGCGAGAGCCAGAGTGAGATTGAGTGAGAGAAAGGAAGAGAAAAAGAGAGAGAATGAGTGAGAGATAGGGTGAGAGAGATATTCAAAGAGAGAAAGAGCGAGGAAGAGAGAGAGCAGACAAGAGGGATGATAACATGCTATATTTACATCATAAAACATGATTTTTGATGCATATTTAAGTATAAATGATTTCATTTCCATGCATGTTATCATACTTATATGTATTTTTCTATTATTCTCTTAAAAAGTCATTATAACCTCAAAATAATTTAATTTAGGGTTAATTTTGATAAATTAGAGTTTAATAATTTGATAACCCATATTTTTCTTGAGATTATAAACTGTTTTTTTAAAGTTAAAAATAATAAGAGAAACAATTTTCTATAAACATTCATTTTATTTTCTAAAGTTTAAAATCTTAATAAATGAATGTATTTTTGAAATGATAATTTTAACTCTTATTATTTATTAAATTTGACTTTTTAGAATAATAGATAATTAAATTTTGGATCAAATGAAAGAAATTTGGATTAATTCGGAGTTATATATTAAAAGTTATGAATTTTCTATTTTTAGGGATTTTTTCCGGATTTTTAGGAATTTATTTTCTAATTTCTAAGGATTTTACGAATTTAAAAATCGATTTTCTAATTAAAATATCAATTTTTCAGATTTAATAAAGAGCGGGGGCGACGTGGCAGCCTGTGAGGCGTCAGATCGCGCGATTGAATATCGCCCGTCGATCGTCACTTAAGATCGGTGGACACGGAGTACACGGATCGCGTTTAATCTCGACCGTTAATCTCACGAGTTATAACGGTCGAGATTGAAATGCATCGGAGCCATCAGATCAAGATCCGACGGCGAGCGTTTCACGCGTTTTAAAACGCGCGGCGACGTGGCGACATCTCACGCGTCCGATCGCGACCGAACGGACACGACTTAACGAAAACGGTTCGCGATGGACCGTTTCATCAGAGCCGTTGATGGATTTGATCGGACGGTTACGCCCAAATTGTGTATAAATAGAGATGTTCTTCACGATTGTAAGCATCCGAGTTGAAATCAATCCAAATTGATCTGTTTAGACACCAATCTTCTCGAATCTCTCGATTCCATCGTGTTCTACACCCATTTCCGCACCCACGGAGCCTTTGAAATCGAGATTTGGCGGCGTAAATCGCAGCTTGAACATCCTCTTCGCGTTCTTCATTTTCTTGGTGATTAATCGATTTAATCACCTCATTTCGGTCGTTAATTGGAGTTAGTGGAAGCAGTTTTTCCTAATTTACCCTCCTATCATGTTTAATTTTCGTTTAGATTAGGATTTAGAAGTTAATTTCATCAATTTTCACCTAAATTCATGGTTTTTACGCTCGAAATTTTCTCTCCACTTCGAATCTTGATTTCTCCGCGAAATCAAGTCCAAATTGGACGATTTTGGATTCCGTGGAATCGATTTGAAGTCTACTTTCTTAAAATACTATTTTCCCCAATTTTTACCATCAATTTCTTGTCCGATTTGATCAAATTTGAAGATTACGTCAAGAAATTACTTAATTCCCTGTGGATTCGACCCGTATTTACCATTATACCCTTGAATTCGATTCATTTTCATCAAATTGGTAAGTTCGGTATTATTTTTGACGCGATGCCGCGTGAAATCGATGACCTCGCGGTTTCGTCTCGTCAAATGGCGCCGTTGCCAGGGAATTAAGGCAATTTTTGATCAAATTAAGTCAATTTTGACTTGGTCAACGTGGATTTTTCTCTTAATTTCTTGAAATTCAAGCAATTCAATCGTATTTTGAGTGATCCGAAGTAGAAATCCATCTTCGAGATCCTTAATTCGATAAGAATAAGTGATTTTCGCTCCTTTTCTAAGGATTACGGGCGATCACTTACTCAAAATCGCGTTGAGAACGCATAACTCTCACGGATACCGACACTCAAGTACGACTGATTTCAATTTTTAATATCTTTTAAGTATTTATAAGTTCTTATCCATCTACGTACCCGATCCACTCTTCATGAGAAGACAAACGGCCTGGAGAGTACGGAATAATCCCCTAGAAATAGACCTCTTTGAACGATCCTCGCAGACTCCCGAAGCTACCGAGACTGACTCAACTTTTGATCCTACTGAACTAGTAGAATTGGCCCGGAATGATGATGGAAATGCTAGGAAACGCCTTAGTGACTACGATAGGCCCGTCCTCCAGCGACCCGTCACTAGAATTCACGCACCCCTAGGACGAGGGGCCACTTTTAGAATAGACTCCCATGTAATGAGCATGCTGCCTATCTTTCATGGTAAGCCTTCCGAAGATCCCTATAGACACGTAGATGAGCTTTCCCAAGTTTGTGAGATCAACCACCTTCAAAATGTCCCCGCCGACACGATGAAGATGAAACTCTTTCCCGCTACCCTTAGAGATAGAGCCAAGGACTGGTTTTTAAAATTAGGGAAAGAATTCATAAGTTGGACCGAAATGGAGGAAGAGTTCTTAAGGAAATATTATTCAGTAGGAAAGATCACCTCCGTCCGAAAAGCCATCCGAGAGTTCACCCAAGGCTCATCCGAAACCTTCCACGAGGCCTGGGAACGACTAAGAGATCTTACGAGGGAGTGCCCACACCATGGCGTATCTAAACATGAATTAACTCAAAATTTTTATGACAGTGATTCCTGATTTTTTCGGAACCATGTGCACTGGGCTAATCCAAGGGCTATCTGAAATGGAATAGATCACACCTCCGTTCCACCACTTCATAATTTCTGTTCTTAGAACTTCTAACATGTGAGGGTTTAATCGTCTCTGAGGCTCTCTGCTAGGACGTGAATTCTCATCTACAAAGATTCTATGCTCACATATGTGGGATGGTATACCTTTGATATCGCTAAAACTCCATGCCAATGCCTCTTTATGAGCCTTAAGAACCTCTAATAAGCTAAATTCTTGGTCAGGCTTTAAATCAGCGGAAATGATGACAGGATTAGAATTATTTTCTCCTAAGAAGGCATATTTAAGGGATGAAGGGAATGGTTTAAGGTCGTGTGTGTCTCCTGCTAATGGAATAGGATTTTCGCTTTCTCCTTCTTCCTCTTCTTCTTTTTTAAATTCCTCCACCAATTCTTCCTCCTCTATCCTTATTTCCTCTTCTAAATCACAAGTGAAAACATCAACTAGGCTGGCTTGAGGTTTTCTCATCAACTTAGTTAAGCTCAGCTGAATTTCCTCATCTCCCACCTTAATCTTAACCTCTCCTTTATCCCAATCAGTTATAGCTTTTGCTGTGGCCAGGAAGGGTCTACCCAAAATAAGTGGGATTTGACTAGGGTCTCCTTTGTCTGAAACATCTGCCACTACAAGGTCAATAGGGAATTTAAAATCTTCAACAGTTACTATTAAATCTTCCAAAATTCCACACGCTGGGCTAGTGGATCCATTGGCCATCTGTAATGTCAACCCAATCGGCTCTAAATCTCCGAATTTAAACTTATCGTAAATGGATTTAGGCATAAGATTGATACTGGCCCCTGAATCTAGTAAAGTCTTCTCAAATTTATTTCCACTAATTTTACAAGTAATCAAATGTGCTCCTGGGTCATATTTCTTTTCCGGTAATCCTCCCAACATAATTGAACTTATTCTCTCAGATAGCTTAACTAATTTCTTTTTTCTAGGAAGTGTTACAAGGTCCTTAACATATTTGGTAAAAGTTGGTATGTATTTGATAGCATCCTCTAATGGTATGGTAATTGTTGTATCCTTGAAAGGAGTGTAATAATGGGTTCCCTTCTAGGAGAGGTTTAAGCCTCCCTAAAGCTTTAGGGAAGGGTAGAATAGGATTATAATTACAAGGTACTGGCTCTTTTTCTCCTTGTTGCACCGACTTTCCCTCCTTCTCAATTGATTCCCTTCCATCTTCCAACTCTTCCTCTTTCTCCAACTCACTTTCAACTTTTTCCGACTCCCTATGATCCTCTTCCCCTGCTGAACTATAGTCTGTAGCTTTTCCTTCCTCTACACATTCGCAAGGGTCTGATATTGTTTTCCCATTCCTCAACTTTTTCACTGCATGAGCTTGTGCTAAATTAGCGGGTAAAGGTAAGCTAACAGGAACCTCTTGGGGGAGAAACAAGGTATTGTCAACGGCTGTAGATGAGGTATTTTTGAAATTTATTGATGGAAGATTTACGGGAAACAGAAAATAAAGAGTCATCTAAGGGATATTGGCTCAACGACTCTGTATTTGAACATACAGATTTGTTAAAACCTGAAATCGGAGAACTAAGAGATGTGAATTTACCATTAGTTGGGACTGAAATAGTTCTAGTCTCTATGCATGAGATATTTCTAGGATTTATGCAAGGCTGAGAAAGAATTTTACCTTGGGCTGGTGGCCCAATTCCTCCACCTTTTGACTGGGAGCTTTGGCCAACTTCGAATTTCCGTTGACCTTGCCCTTGGTGTGGTGGTTGGAGTTGAATTTTATTGCCTTCTGCCGACTTTTCCTTCATGAGTGCTTGGACTTGAGCTTGTACTTGAGCTTGGATCTGAGCTTGCATCTGAGCCTGCAATGCATTCATCATCGTTACCATTGGAGAGAAATCAGGTGGATTATAATTATGCATAAAGTTTTGAGGAGAATTATGTTGATTCTGAAATGGGACAGTCTGCTGTTGTTGAATAGGTGACAGGGAATGTTCTTGCACTTGAAATGGTGCTTGAGGATGATATGGAAACTGAGAAGCGGCTTGATATTGGAGTGAAGGCTTTGGTGGAAATCCAGAGCGGAATCCTTGCTTGAAGTTCCCTTGATTTCTTGGGCCTGCCCAATGCCCTGGCTGTCCAACCATATGTACTTGTGCCTCTTCATATTCTCCCTCTTGACAAGCACCATCTTCATGGTCACTCCTATAACATAGAGAACATATTTTAGCTTTAATAAGAGGGGAGTTGAGTTGAAGAACCTTCTCCAACGCCGTAGCAATGTTGTCCAACTTCTTGTTTGTCTCCTTCAAACCTGTCTCAAGGGATGAAACGTGGAACACTCCTCTCCTAGGGTTACTTCTAGTGGTTTGCTGTAAATCATTTTCAGCTACCTTTTTCAAGCAATTCAAATATCTCATCTTCATAAGCAGCATAAAATGATCCTCCAGCTGCTAGATCAGCCTTATGACGATTATCATCATTTTGTGATTCATAAAAATGTTGAGCTAACCTAGAATTCTCGAATCCGTGGTGAGGACATCTTCGAATCAGCCCTTTAAATCTTTCCCAAGATTCACTAAAGGCTTCCTCATCCATAGGTTGAAAATTAGATATCTCTTTTCCGAAGGGCAATAGTTTTAGAGACTGGGAAAAATTTAGAAAGGAAACGATTTTAGCATTTCATTCCAATTATTGAAAGTGACTCCCAAACTCCTATACCAATCTTTAGCCCTCTGCTTCAATGTAAGGTGGAAATACATCATTTTTAGCACGTCTAAAGAAATCCCTGGAATATTCTGAGTAGATAAAGCCATATGATATGTGTCCAGAAATTCTATGGGATCATGAATTGGGGAACCATCAAATGTAGGTAGAGAATTAATCAACGCATTGTCATATTTAAAGGTTACCCCTTCTCCAATGTTGACGTTAACATTGGTTTATCTGATGCTCCCCATGGGACTGGTGGAGTCCAAAAGTGTTCTCCTCGGTGCTTGTTGTTCTGCCATTGCTTTTGACCTTTCTTCTTCTTGGTTACCTGCCCTTGACTTCACTTGGGAATAAATCTTAGCTCTGGTCTTCTTTACCATAAAATTTAATAAAAAATCTCAGAGAAAGCTGCACAGGCGACGTTCTTCATTCACACAATGGTGAGGAATAACAATCAATTGAAATGGAAATCACCCACTATTAATGCCTAATCCCCGGCAACGGCGCCATTGATAATTCAAAATTTAATTCAAGATTGTGGCCAATTTCATCGTTGTTTTATTTTGAATTAGTCAAAACATTTGTGGTTTCCTACTTATTCTAGTGGTAAGTAGGGTGTCGAATCCGCGGAGATTAGAGATCAATTGGATGGTTTCACGCATCAAATTATTTTTGGCCTTTTTAATACTTGATTCATAACAAATTCCTATCTTGATTCAGAACAACCTCTAACTATTTTAAGCAACCTGGTTTTAAATGAAGAAAGTCATCCCTAATTAAACCTAGAATTCCAATTCGGATGAGAAACAACCTAACTGCTATCCAAATTAATTCTGAGAGTTTTCTACGATGGAAGAAGTTAACAACCTTAACTAACCCCGCATCACATCAATGCTGGATTGGCAGACAACCCGTGGCTCCCCTCCGGCGCATATGTGACTTCGCTGCAGGTGGAACTAGGAACGATCTGGGACGTTGTGGACGTCGTGATCTTGGCCTCGTTCAAGAACCGAGATCTCCCAGAAAGATGAGGAGTTAAACAGAGATTAGAAAGAGGTCCTTACCTAGGTGTCACCCCAGAACCTGGCCCTAGGCAGCGTTTCTCTCTTGATCCCTGCCTGGATTCGTCATCCAGCTCCTCTTAAACATCTGCAAATAGATTGAAGACGGACTCCAACACTCGCACCACGCATTCACTTGAGAGGAACCAAAATGTTAGAAGTCCCTCCCAGAAGATCGGAATCCTGATTTTATATGAAACCCCCAAAAAGGAAGAACGCGGGAAAGACTGCCTCTCTTTTTTTTCGTCAAAAAAAATAAACTCCTTTTGATCTGACGGCTGGATTGTCATTGTGATTGCAGAAGATCACCACCGTAGGATCTGAAGAGATCCTTTTTTGCTCTCTCCCGTGCTCCACGTGTCCAACCTGGCGATCTGCTGGGTGGACCCTGTTCCTTCCTCCTGTGAGTGAACAGATGCCACGTCGCCCCAGCTTCTCCCGTGGAAATAAAACTGCCCCCCAACGGTTCCTGAGTTTACTAAAATACCACTATAAGGACTTAACATTGTGATTCTTCACTCTTTCCACACAGAAAAATCCATACAAATCAGGAGATATCTAGGAAAAGTTCAGGAAGTGTATTAATTCGTTTCAAAACTTATTTTACTTAATTTGCCCATAATTTCATGTCTAAACTGTCATAATCAGTATATTTAACCATGAATATTATGTAATTTAAATGATAAATTGAGATTTATCAAAGAGCAAGAGAATGAGAGAGGGAATAAGAGAGGGAGTGGAGAGAGGGGAAAGAGGAAGCACAAGGGAGAGATTGAAATTAGTTAGAGGAGAGGGAGAAATTGTGAGAGAAAGTGAATGAAGAATGAACTCATGTGTGGACGCATACATGAGAGAGAGAGAGCGAGATGTCAACCAATAACTCCTAAGAGTAATAAGAGTTTAGAGAGATAGAGCAAGTGAGAGTGAGGCATAAAGAGAAATAGAGAGTGTGTGTGTGTGCCAAAGAAAAGTAGAGGGAGGGAGAGAGAGCGAATGACAGTGAGGAAGAAGGGGAATCAACAGAGAGTAATCCGAACAGCGAGATTGGAAGATCTTGAGAGGTAGAGGAGTACGCGAGTGGGAGATCAAGAGATAGAGATGGGTGATGATATGCTATTTATACATGAATTTACATGATTATTAATGCAAATAAAGGCATTAATCATTCCAAATATATGCATGTTATCATATTTTAAGTATATTTCTATCATTTTGTATCATTTCATATTATGATCTAAAAATACATCAATTTATGGATTATTATACATAATTAAACATTAATCCTATTTATATTTAAGATCATAATGATATTTTCATGATTAAATGATAAGAAAAATGATGTTTATTAACATTCATGTATTTTTATAAAGTTAATTTAAGAAATACATGAATGTATTAAATTAATTAAAATTCATTCTCTTATTATTTTAAATAATTTGAATTTTTATAATGATAGATTATTCAATTTCTGATCCAACAAAACAAATTTGAACTAATTTGGAGTTGTATTTTGAAAGTTATGATTTTTACAATTTATAGGAATTTTTCTGGAATTTATATGAATTTATTTCGATTTTTAAAGGGTTTAAATTAATTAAAATAAAATCAAACAGGGTGCATTTATCACGCGGACCCACGTGGATGCGACGTGGCACACAAGGCCACGTGGCAGAGCCACGCGGACCCATGCGAGTGCCTGCGTGGCACGGATGTGACATGTGCTATTTATATTTACTCGTATTATTAAGGTTATAGTACATATAAGCATCCGATATTTCGAATTTAAGCTAACCGTTACCCGATCGTTTTCCTTCTTTTTCTCCGTGTGGGACTATGTTCCCTTCGTTTTCTTTGATTGAAGGACGCGTGGCGTGACGTGGAGCATCAGATGGAGATCGCGTGGAACATCGCGCGTAGATGCAGTGGACGCGAGGTCCACCTGATCAAATATCGCGCACGTGCTTCAAATCCCACTTAAGTGAATTAATCTCAGCCCTCCATCAAGGGAGTTATAACGGTCCACATTCAACGCATCCGATGGATCTTCGATTAAATCAGGATCACCCAATCAAGATCCGACGCAAGAGATCAAACGACGCGTCTCTTCACACACAACACGTGGACTCACCTCAGCCTTTGATTGTTGATCAGACGGATGCGACTTAATCGCACCGTTTCGATCAAACGACGCTTCATCATGACCGTTGATCGTGATGCGCCTCTTCATCGGACGGTTACGCCCAATTTCTCCTTTAAATAGCGTGTTCTTCGCGACGAAAAGCTTTGCCCTTAAATTTTTGAGAAATTCGAACTCTCCAGACACCAAAGTCGAGTGCCATTTGATTTCTTCATGTTCTTGACTTGTTTCCGCGTCCAAGGAGTGCTTGAAATCAGATTTTAATCGAGAGATTGAGGAGAAATCACATCTTGAACTTCAAATTCGTCTTCAAAACGCGAAATGAAAAGCCATACATTTGGCGATTAATTCGATCATTTTGAAGGCTACTTTGGGTTAGATTGTGTGTTTTTATCTTAATCTTTCATCATTTAGTGTTAATTTTACATTTTGAATCATAGATTAAGTCAAACTTCGATTACTCTGCGAATTCTTATCCAAATCACTCGATTTTTTATTGCGTGGATTGAGAATAGAGTTATCTTTCTGAATATAATAAATTTTCCCAATTTCTCATCTCAATTCGTCATCCGATTTGATCGAATTTTCAAAGATATCTCTCAAAAGTCCCTAATTCTCTATGGATTCAACCCTTATTTACCATTATACCCTTTAATTAAATTAATTAATCATAAATTGGTATGTTTAGGACTTTGTTTTGAAACTATATCGTATGTATTCAACAACTATACGAATTAGTCTGGTCAATGGGGTTCATCAATATGCACTAGGAATGATAGAATCGTGAAAAAGAAACAAGAGATGGAGAGAGTTCAAGAGAGAGTGATCGGGGAAGCGTGAGAGAGATCGGAAGAGATAGAGAGAAAGTGAGATGACAAGAGCCGGAGGGAGAGAGATGGTGAAAGTAAGATAGATGGTGAGAGTGAAATTTAGAGGGACAAAGAGGAAGATATCAATAGAGAGATTTAGGGAGAGAAAGAGATCGAAAATCCAGAGAAAGAGAGTGAGGAAGAAAAAGAGAGTTGACAGAAATTGAAAGAGCGAATGAGAGAGAGAAAATCAGCTAGCTGAGTGGTAGTGAAAATGAGAGATTTGGGGAAAGAGAAGAAGATAGAAATATAGGGAGAAATCGGGGAAGAGAGTGGGATTGAGAGGGAGAGAAATTAGAGAATTCAGAGGATGAGAGAGATCAAGAGCAAGAGAAGGTGAGATTGAGAAACCAAGAGAGAGAAAGACAATGAAATTGCTTTCATTTGAATATGAAAATCTTCAACTACAATCTCCATGAGAGGAATATGACAGAAAAAACCTAGGACAGAGAAAAAAGACGGAGAGAGACCAAGAGCTCAAATTTTCTTCCTTTTTGTTTTGCTTTCCTCTTGCTTGATGGCTTTATCAATTGGGTTCACAGAGGATGGCCTTGGATAGCCCTTTTAAGTCCTTGAAAATAAGCATGTTTGGGAGAGTCTTGCTCTTGAGGAGGTGCTCCCTTTTTCTCTTAGAAAAACTCCATTTCTTGTTTGTGGGTTCCTGAAAATAAAGAAACCAAACATCATGTAGAGGAACTCTAATTTAATATAATTAACTAGTATAAAATATTAAATCATGAGATAGTGGGTGTAATGGCGTGTTCAAGAGTTTAGTAGACTTAAATAAAAGCAATTTATGAGCATTTATAATGACTTTTTATACTCCTATCACTCCCCTATTTGAATTGTAGGAGGTGCCAACGACGTGAGTCTGCTCACCATCAATGCTCTTCATCTCATCATATATATGAAGATGTGTGTGCCCCCACAAGCTTGTCTCTATATTAAATATCAAGGGTTATTCGGATTCCTCTCGTGACACACGTGTTGGGTTCTGATGTCGATAAACTTTTAAAATTTTGATCAAAACATCAAATGCAGTGGAAAACATTGAATCGGATATTCAAAACACCAAGCCACCGAGAACAAATGATCCTATCATCTAGTATGAATGAGAAAATATACTTACATGGTTTCCTTGAAGGAGTTCTTTAAGCTATTCAAGTGTTTATCCTCTAGAGGTATCCACACGGTCTCCAGATGGTTGGATCTCCTCTTCAAAGCTCTTCACCAAGAGAGAAAGAGAAGAAAGGAGAGAATTCCCACAAGGCTTGCATGGGTACCTTGAGTTGTGGTCGTTCTCCCCCTATTTATAGACATTTGGCATGAGGTTTTTTCATAAAAACCCTCACAAGTATGTTTATATCCACCAACATCTATGGACCTTATGTGAGTGACCCTCTAGGTCCAAATATCTCACTAGTTAATAACTCTATAGACCTTATTGGTCAACCTTAATTAATTATCCACATCAACATATAGATTAATTAATCAAGGATCAATTTAACCCAATCAATAAGTTGAGTTGCCAGCCCTGTGGGTGCCAAGCTAAACCACGTACACTAGGATATATGGAGTATGTAAGAACTCACTTATGGGACCTTCTCATCATCAATTACCATGTATGTATAATCCTTCATCTGCACGAGACTCATGAATGACTTAGGGTATGGTCAACTATCAAACCCTAATCGATCACTCAAGTTAGTATTGATGCGTGTAGAAATCATCAAGAACTTCTCCAATATTTCTATTATATTGGCCAAGGATTTCATCGCATCTTATTCTTTGAGTCAATCTCCTCAAATACCGAGGGTGGATGATCCTATCTTGATTATATAATCATCTCCGTGGACTTCATGTCGTATATAATATATGACATTTTAGATATCCCGTGGCTAGGGATTCGTAAGTCATAATCGAAACACGATCATCCATCCACAAGATATCTTTGGGGTCTTAATTCAAAGGACCACATACACAACCATGACATGAATCAACCTGATTGATAGTTAGGTATAATACCATTAAGGGATTCATACGGATCAATTCAGTGAACTCTTTCTCCAAAGAGCACCTACTATCTATCATTAGCGTCTCCATACCGATGGCTATAAGATCAGCCATACTCATCATATGAGTTGGATTATATAGTGTTATTCTTCATGGATAATTCGATGTCCTTCTCGAATATCCCATGAATAGGAATGTTTAGAATAAATGTTTAAAGACTAGTGATCATTATATTATGATCTCATCATAATTAACTTAGTCATTACACATGCTCATGGACTTAATTGCAAACATCACACAAGAATCACAATGAACAAATTTTATTTTAATGAACATAAACAAGATACATGTAAGTGTGATTGGCTTATTGGCCACATAATATCCATCAATACGAGGCATGCATAGTGCCCTTCACCAATGTGTGTTAAGTACTTGAAGATAGAGGGGTAGCTTGATAGTCAAAAGGAGTATCATTGGGTGTCAATCCCTTGTTACTAACATGAATATCCACATGTGCAATTTGTGAAATTCTAGTTTTGAATTCGCAAATGCAATTTGTGAAATTCAAAAGAATTTAAAAATGAATGAGAATTAACAACTTAAAGCAAATATTTAATTTCAATTATTTTCAAAATTCATACATTTTAAAAAAATTATGGTAAATTTATGAGTAAATTAAAATGTCACATTCAACCAAAAATACTTTACTTCATAAATGTTAAAATGAAGACAACTAATGAAAATATATAAAATTTTAATTCTCTAATTACTAATTTTACAAGAAAAAAAATTAATGGAATTAATTTAAATGGAAACATTAACCCCGTAACCTTTGATTTAGAAAAATTAAATCAATTTAATCCAATTATCCTAATTCAAAAATTATTACTCTTCAATATTTGAACAAAAATAATTATACCTCATCAGCATCTATTTAAATTAAAAAATAAATCAAATTAATTAAATAAAATTATTAAATAAATAAATTACTAAAAAAATGAATTACTAAATTATCAATGCTTCAAGCATCAAAAAGTTGAAAATTCAATATTCTTTCTTAGCACATGTTGATAGGCTGGTGATTGTATGACAATCACACGAGGTGCTACTGAGGGTTGGGAATTTGACGCTTGATAGCATCATTGGATCACTATTTGTCTACGTGAGAGGCTAAGTCTCTTGAGTAAGGGGAACTGGTGATGGGCGATGGGTATCAATGTAACCTGTGTGTTTTCTTGTGAGGCTTTTTTCACGAGACTATGATACTGTGAGAGGTTGAGCGCCTAAGATGCTAAGTGACAAGACGAATTCGTGCAGTCGTTAAAAACACATGAACACATGTCAAAAAATATTCCAAACTCACCGATTTAAGATTAAGATCAAGAATTAAAGAGTATAATAGTGAACAAAGGTCGAATCCAAAGAGAATTAAGATATTTTGAAGTGTTATTCAAATTTGATCAAAATTGGAGGAGGAATTGAGGTGAGAAATTATGGGTTTTAGCAGTTTTAGAAAGAAAAATCAAAGAAGAATCCACGAAATCAAAAATCACTCGATTTGGGTCAAGATTCCCAGAGAAATCAAAGAGCAAAACTTAGGGAGAATTGTCAATCGCAAAGAGAGAGAAAATTGATAATTTATCTATAATTTGATTAATCTATGATTAAAAATTGAAATATAATGATACATGACAAAGAGATTAGGAGGAAAACACATAATCTAACATGAATTCGCGCTTGAAATGACCTAATTAATCATCGAATTAAGGGTTCTTCATCTAACGATTCCCAAGACAAAATTCAGCATTCAAGAAGTGATTTCTCCCAATTCTCTCAACAAAATCTCACTTTCAAACACTCCTTGGACGCAAAAATTGATCTAGAAGAAGAGGAAAGCAAGAGATTCAAGGATTGAGATGTCTAAACAATTTGATTACTCGAAACACCCAAAAATGCTTTACATCGTCGAAGAGCATGCGTAAATATATATACAAAATTGGGCGTGACCGTTTGATTTGGCTCTTCATCTTCAATCAATGGCTCAGATGAAACACTTGGATGCCAATCGTTACCATTAAGTTGTATCTGTTTGATCAAAGATGGAGTGCTTATATTTTGGTCGTGTTGTAAGTGAAGAAGAAGCGTCGTGAGATCTTGTTTGTCTAATTGTGAATTGACGCCTCAGATTCTCAGATGGCTCTTTAGATCTTGGTCGTTCTAACTCCTCAGATGAACGACCAGGATTGATCCGTTTAATTAAACTAATCATCGTCCACTCAAATGTTGTCACATACCCCGTCGCTTAAGTGAAAATGAGGGGATAAGATTAAACGACCTGATTTGCATCGATCGGACGCTCGTGAGCGTGCCATGTCACCTGCCCAATTAAATAAACAAAAAATAGAAGTGGATTGACGGGTTTATAAGTGGAGACTATTATTGAGCTTAGAAAATATCCTGAAAAGGATGCTTAACCCAATAATCTCACATGCGCACGCATACGTGCCCACATATGCACACGAGTGCGCCGTGTGGTGCGTAAACACATAGCTACGTGGTGATATGTCATTCGCCCGCCGTGTCAGCTGCCATGTTTGCGCGCGATGAAAATCCGAATTTTTTGATATTTTTAAATATAAATAAATTTAAAACAAATCCAGAAAAGTTCAAAAAAATTCTATAAAAATCCCTAAAAATTAAAAAAATTCATAACTATTAAAATATTACTTCAAATTAATACAAATTTGTTCAAAAATTAAATAATCTATTTGGAAATTATATTTGAAAATTCTTTTTTGGTTTCTCTCTCTGCACGTTTGGAAATTCTATTTGATTTTTGCTTCTTGATTTATCCGTGAATCTTGATCCAAATCGAGTGATTTTTAATTCCGTGGATTTTTCTTGGAGTTGTCTTTATAAATCTACCAAAATCCCTAATTTCTCACCTCAATTCATTTTCCGATTTTGATCAAATTTGAAGAGCACCTAAAAAATACCTTAATTCTCCGTGGATTCGACCCTTATCCACCATTATACCATTGAATTCTTGATTTTTATCTTAAATTGGTGAGTTTAGAAATTGTGTTAATATGTCTCTATGTGTTTTCAATGACCACACGGATTCATCTTGTCAATGGTCAATTGTGAAACCCTAATTGATCACTCAAGTTAGTACTGATGCGTGAAAGAAATCATCGGGAACTCCTTTTCCAATATTTCTACTACCTTGGCCAAGGATTTTATCGCATCTCATTCCTTGAGCCAACCTCTTCAAATATCGAGGGTGGATCATCCCATCTTAACCACACAATCATCTTCATGGACTTCATGTCGTATCTAATATATGACGTTTA
The DNA here is from genome assembly GCA_024174645.1 of Lemna minuta. Classification (NCBI taxonomy): domain Eukaryota; kingdom Viridiplantae; phylum Streptophyta; class Magnoliopsida; order Alismatales; family Araceae; genus Lemna; species Lemna minuta. Next base: position 8,767,976 of record CM044116.1, read on the forward strand.
GATATCCCGTGGCTAGGGATTCGTAAGTGATAATTGGAACATGATCATCCATTCGTAAGGTGTCTTTGGTATCTCTAGTAAAGGACCACATTCACAATTATGACATGAACAAACCTAATTGACAGTTAGGTATAATACGATTAAGGGATTCATACGGATCAATTCAATGAACTCTTTCTCCAAAGAGCACTCATTATCTATCATTAGTGTCTCTAAATTGATGGCTATAGGATCAGCCATACTCATCACGTGAGTCCGGTCAAAGAGTGTTATTCTTTTCAGATAATTCGATGTCTCTCTCGAATATCTCACGAATAGGAATGTTTAAAACATATGTTTGAAAGACTAATGATCATTGTATTTTGATATCATCATAATTCACTTAGTCATTACATATTCTCATGGAATTCATTGCAAACATCACACATGTTTAACAATGAATAAATTTCATTTCAATGAACTTAAACGAGATACATGGAAGTGTGATTGGCTTATAGGCCATATAATATCTATCAGAAGAAAGCTTTCCTCCTCCCCCTTACCCACACACGGGGAGGAGAAGAGGAAGAAGAAACTCTCCCTTACGCGCGTAGACGTGCATGGGAAAGGAGGAAGAAGAAGAGGGAGGAGAGAGAGTCTACCTCTTTTCTTCCTCCTTTCCCATGCACGTCTATGCGCATAAGGGAGAGTTTCTTCCTCTTTTCTTTTTCTCTATTATTTTCTTTTTTAAAAGTAATTTTCTTTGTAAAAAATAATTTTCATAATTTTAATTTCTAAAAATTCCTTCAAAATTCTAGAAAATCCATAAAAAATGTTAGTTCATTTTCTATATAAAAATTATATTCTTGATAAATCAATGTCATTAAATTCTCATCAAATGTTATTAATTTATGAAAAATCAAGAATATCCTAAAAACTATAAGAATTATCATCTTAATCATTTAAAATCATGATAACATGCATATATGATTATATTTTAAAGAAAAGTGCATAAATGAATGATATTAATGCATGAAATTGCATGTTATCACATGACATCATGTGTTTTATAAAATATTCATGAATCTGATGCCATTTGTCCTTATCGCAATCTCTAATGCTAATGTACATAAAAATTTTGACTTCTTTCAAGACCCATCATTTTAATATTAGTTTAATTTATTATGATTTTAAATCTTTAAAAATTAGACAAATATAATTAAGGATCAATTTAACCTAATTAACCTAATTAAGGTCAACTTGCGAATTGGTTGGGTGCAAAATTATATCATGTCCACTAGAAGATATAAAACATTAAAGAATTTTCTTATCAATCCTTTAATTGTCATTATTTACCACGTACGTATAATCCTTTATATGTATTAGACTTATGAATGACTTAGGATATAGCCAATAATCATACCCTAATCAATTACTCAAGTTAGCATTGATGTGTCAAGGAAATCATCAAACATACTTCTTAAATGTTTCTATTACGTTGGCTAATAATTCATATGTATCTCATTCCTTGAGTTAATCTACTCTAAAATCGGGGGCAAATAATACCATCTTGACCACCCAATCACCTTCGAGGACTTCATTTTGTAGCTAATATATGATGTTTTGGAGATCGTGTGGTAAGTGATTTGGAAGTCATAATTAAAATATGATCATTCATTTTCAAGATGTCTTTGGTGTCTCAAGTCTAAGGGCCACGTACACAACTATGACATGAATGAAGCTGATTAACAGTTAGGTACTCTACTGTTCAAGGATATGTATAGATCAATTCAGTAAAATCTTCCTCTAGAGAGCATTCCTTATCTATCCTTGGTGTTTCCACACCGATGGTCACAAGATCAACTATACTCATCATATGAGTCTATTTTTTTAGTGTTATTATTTCTAAATATTTTAATATCCTTCTTGAATATCCCGAAGAACAAAAACATTTAGAAGATACATTTAAAGACTAGTGATCGCAATACCATGATCTCATAATAATTCACTTAGTCATTGCATATGCTCATGGACTTCATTACAAATATCACACAAAAATAATAACGAATAAATTTCATTTCAGTGAATATAAACAAGACATGGAAGTGTGATTTGGTTTATAAGCCACATAATATCCATCACGTATTTGTCATGGAAGATAGAGAAGTGATAGCTAGTTGAACAATTAGGCAACATGCAATATCTTGTTGTACAACTGGGGCAGAAGTGATAACCATCAATATGAGCAGTGCAAAAGTAATAGCTCCTTGTGATGGAAGATGGAGAAGTGATAACATGCTAGCAAGGGTGGCATAGAAGGAAGGGTTAATGATGAATCCTGCTCCCCATAAGTAAAAATAGAAGGATGAGTGAGGTAATGTATCGATAGTGAGGAATAAATAGTGTTTGTAGGCTATCCAAGAGCAACAAGGCTGATGAGTATGAGGTTGTCATTTAAAATTGATGACAAGGAGGCCTTCAACTAAGAGTGATGGTAGGAAAATGATGTTGGTAAGAAATGAGGACAACTATGGGGCTATCTAGGTAGGTAGGAGGGCCCTCTATGGCATGAGGGCGTAGGCCTGTTCAGGTGCCAATTGAGGCACTAGCGTGTGAAAGGCATCGAAACTGCAAGTCACTGGCCCAACAAGGTTTCAGTAAGGGCATCAGTATGAAAAGCAAATGACAAGGAGCACCGGCTGCAGGGCAATTGACGAGACGAGACCGCGAGGTCGTCGATTTCACACGGTCTCGTGTCAAAAAAATAAAGCCTAATTTACCAATTTGGGGAATTATGAGAGAATTGAGGGGTATAATGGTAAATAAGGGTCGAATCCACAGGGAATTTAGGTATTTTCCAGATATCTTTTGGAATTTGGTCAAATTGGATGATGAATTGAGGTGAGAAATTAGGGAAAATGGTGTTTTTAGAAAGAAGACTTCAAAACGAATCCACAGAATCAAGAATCATCGAATTTATGAAATTGAAATCTAAAACCTAATCTAAACGAAAATTAAAGATAAAAGGAGGATAATTAAGGTAAAACCGCTTCCACTAAACCCGTTTAGCGATCGAAATGTCGCGATTAAACCGATTAATCGCGAAGAACACCAAGAACGTCACGACGAGCTTTAAGCGTCGATTTCTCCCTCAATTTTCCACCAAATCTCGACTTCTACCCCTCCGTGGATGCGGAATTGAAAGAGGAAGAGGAAGAACTCGAGAGAAACGAGAGGATCGGTGTCTATACAAGTCAATTTGATTGAAATCCAACTCGAATGCTTACAATTGTGAAGAACGTGTCGTTTTATAGGGCGAATTTTCGTAACCGTCCGATCGTTTCGATCGACGGTTACAATGAAACGGTCCATCGTGGACCGTTTTGATTAAGTCGTGACCATCGGATCGTGATGGACGGTCATGATTTAATCTGGAGGTGAGCGTTATAAAAACGCCTCAAATATCACCCCTTAGATCGCGATCCAACGGCCGAGATGCTTCTGGGGAGATTAAATCTCGGCCGTTATAACGCCTCATTTAAGGCACGTGCTTGATTGAGCTCGGTGGTCCGTTTGTCTACGTGATCGACGCGTCTGATGCCGCCACGTCACTTCAATCGTAGCCGTTATAATCCCTTTAATTCAGCACGTGTCTTGATCATCGCCGGTGGACCGCGCGTCCATTTGATCAACGCGTGTCGATCGATCGTCCACGAGATCCAGCGATCCTCATTAAGCCACGTCACTTGCATTTATAAAAGGTCGTGGATTAGTCCCACACGGGAAATAAGTTGGGAAACCGTCGGGTTTATAATACCCGACGGTTAATAGGGGTAATAACCCTCCCCATATAGGGCAGGCTAAAGACCCCTTTTATTAACTATAGTAAATAAATATATATATATATGTATATCGCGCCACGTAGGCACTGCGCGGGTCCGCGTGGCGCTGCCACGTGGCCTTGCGTGCCACGTCGCATCCACGCGGGCCCCGCGCCCATTTTTTATTTTTTTCATTTATTAAAAACGGTTTAAAAATCGAAAATAAAATAAGAAAAATAGTTTAAAAATCCGGAAAAAATACAGAAAAAATCCCTAAAATTATAAAAATCATATCTTTTAAAATACAACTCCAAATTAATCCAAATTTCTTTCATTTGATCTGAAATTTAATTATCTATCATTCTAAAAATTCAAAATATTTAAATAACAAGAGATTTAATTGTTATTTCAAAAATACATCCATTTCTTTAAGATTTTAACTTTAGAAAATTAAATGAATGTTTATAAAAAATGATTTCTCTTATTATTTAACTTTAAAAACCTTTTATAATCTCAAGTAAAGATGGGTTATAAAATCTTTAATCTTTAATTCGTCATAATTAACCCTAAATTAATGTATTTTGAGATTATAACATAAAATTGCATAGAATGATAGAAATGCACTCAAAGTATGATAACATGCACATAAATGTAATGTTTTATGCATTAAATTGTATTAATAATCATGTTTTATCATGTTAAGATTGCGTGTTATCAGCAATAACATGTGTAAGGCACCAACTAGAGCATTGTCACCACTTGCTAGGGCGCAACTGCAAGCAGCCACTACTAGTTGGGCAACCAAGTTTAACAACAAGCAAGGGAGGGGGGGGGCGAGAACATGCAAATTGCACATGAAAATATATGATTATTAATGTAAATTAAGGCATAAAACATTCCATTCTAATGCATGTTATCATATTTTCGAGTGTTTATCTATCATTCTATGAAAAAGAAGTTATAATCTCAAAATACATTAATTTAGGATTAATTATGATAAATTAAGAGAAATATTGTTAAGATTATATTATCCCCATCTTTATTTGAGATTATAATTAGATTTTAATGTAAAATAATAAGAGAAAATACTTTTTATACACTCATTTATTTTTCTAAGTTTTATTTTCTACGATAAATGAGTGTATTTTTTAAATAAAAATTTATTCTCTTGTTAGGTATTAAATTTGACTTTTTAGAATGATAGATAATTTAATTTCTGATCCAATGAAATAAATTTGGATTATTTTGGAGTTGTATTTTAAAATATATGAATTTTGAGTTTTTTAATTTAATTCAATTTATTTTGAATTAAATTCAATAAAAAATATTTGTTATCATGTGCTGACGTGGCGGGGACAAAAACGACGGCACCAAGTGGAGACATATGAAACTGCCATGTGTCACAAAATGTGTATATGTGCACGCATGAGAGTGTGCGTGTGTGCGCATGTGTGTAAATAAGGAGAAAGCACCTCGTTAAGGATTTTCGCTAACTCCTTATTCTCATACTCCTTATATATGCGTGCATTTGCCTTGATTTTCATCATGTGGGACTATTTTTATGTTTTATGTGGCATCGTGTGGAGCGTCCGATTCGTGAGTTAAACGAAGATTATCGATCTTCACATAAGGCGGGCGCTACGTGGTGCATTTATGTTCGTTGGCGAATAATTTAAAAATGATTTAATCTTAGCCGTCCATCAAAGGAGTTATACGGAAGAGATTAAAACCAACGAAAACGCATACGGAGCGTTAGATCACAATCAGATGGATGACATTTCATGTGTTTTCTCTTCACACGTGACATGTCAAGATCTTGGCGGTCCATCTCTTATCCAACGGACGTGATTTAAGCCTAACGCTTAACTCTCATATGTTTCATCAGAGCCGTTGATTGAAGATTAAACTTTTCCATCCGACGGTTATGCCCAATTTGCCCTATAAATTGAGATGTTCTTCGACGATGTAAATCATTATTGGATGTTTTCGAGTAATCAAATTTTCTAGACACTACCATCCTTGAATCTCTCACTTTCTTCTTCTTTAAGATACATTTTCGCATCCACGGAGGGGTTGAATGTGAGATTTCGTCGAAAGAATAGGGAGCATTCGCCTCTTGAACGCCGAAAATCATCTTCAAAATCATGAAATGAAAGGCCTTTGATCCGGTGATCAATTAGATCATTTTGATCGCTATATCAGGTTAGATTATATGTTTTCCTCCTAATATTTTGTCTTGTATCATTAGATTGTAATTTAGAATCATAGATTAAGATAATTTTATATTTTATTTTGAATTTCTCTCTCTTCGAGTTCGTAAATTTCTCTCTAATTCGCTCTTTGATTTCTCTGTGAATCTTGATCCAAATCGAATGATTTCTAATTATGTGGATTCATCTTTAAGTTCTCCTTCCAAATCTATCAAAATCCTGAATTTCTCACATCAATTCATCGTTCGTGTTAGAAAAACACGATAGGAGAGAGGAAACACAGAAAAAATAGGGTTTGATGGGACGTTTACATGCGCGAGTAAGTGATATATAGAGAGGAGAGAGAGAAGAAATAGATAGAGGAGAGAGGAGAGAGGAGAGAGAGGAGAGAGTGGGCCTGAAAGCCCAATAGGCTTTAACACTCCCCCTCAAGCTGGAGCGTGGAGGTCAAACATGCCCAGCTTGGATCCGATGGTCTCATATGCGGTGGCCTGGTAGGGCCTTAGTGAAGATGTCTCGCCAACCGATGAGAGGAAGCGACGTGTGGGGTACAGATGGTACCGTTAACAACGCATCGTCGTATGAAATGGCAAGTCGATCTCAATATGCTTCGTCCTCATATGGAACGTCGACATTACGGGCGATGAAGGTAGCAGCCATATTATCGCAAGACATCCGCATAGGGACCGTCTGGGCGGGAAGCCAAGCTCGTGGAGAAGAGAGCGTAACCACAGCATTTCGCGGTGGTATCAGCCCATGGCCCGATACTCGGCTTTCGGCACTAGAGCGGGACACAATAGATTGCTTCGAGAGCGCCATGTGACCAGGTTACTCTCCAACATAGGTGGCATAACCACCATGTGACTTCCCGGTCCTCCTTGTCACCAACGAACCCGGAGTCGAGTAGGCCTCAATGTGTAGATGACCCTGTCGCCGATACAAGAGGCCCTTCCCTCGGAGCTCTCTTAAGGTACGCCTAGAGCCGATAGACACCCTCCAGATGGATAGTGCGAGGAGCCCGCATAAACCGACTCAAGATACTAACCGCATAGGAGATGTCCCAAGCGAGTCACTGGTGAGGTAGATCAATTTCCCAACAAGTCGGCGTAGATGCCCTGCATCCTCAAGAAGTGCGGTGACATTGTCCCACCACCCACATTCTCGCTACATAGGTGAGGAGGCCGGGCTTGCACCCCAAAGATCCCGCCTCCTCCGAGTAGATCCAAGCACGTACTCCGCGACAAATGGACATCTGCCCCCGACCCGTAAGCAATCTCAAGTCCAAGAAAGTACCTGGGGGAGACAGATCGCGTGTGACGAAGTGCTCGAGCCGGATAAGCCTTGGTCGCAGCCACCTCGGCGTCGTCACTACCAAAGGATAATGATGCCATCCACATACACAGCCAGATAACGCATCCATGCGGGGTGCGTTTCCGCATGACAATGGATCGATACAAGAGAGACAAAGCCATAGGCGAAAAGCAATGCAAGAACTTGTGGAACCACGCGCGCGGCTTTGCTTCAGCCCATAGATAGCCTTCTTGAGGAGACACACCTCGACGACTCCCCCGAGCAACGTACTCGTGCGGTTGCTCCATGAATACCTGCTCATCGAGGTCGCCGTAAAGGAAGGCATTGGACACGTCCCAATCGATGAAGCGGCCAGACTCGATCCAGGGCAATGGAGAAGAGAACCCTGATGGAGCTGAGGCGCGCCACAGTGCGAAAAATGTCTCATGATAGTCAAGACCATAGGCTTGAGAAAAAGCCACGAGCCACGAGACGCGCCTTGTAGCGAGCGATGGAGCCATCAGGATTATACTTGAGGGAGTACACCCACTTGTAGGAGACAACATTGGCATCAATGGGCCGAGAAACCAGCGTCCGTGTCTCCCGCTGGATGAAGGCCGCATACTCCACATCCATCGCCGCTTTCCACGCCGGTACTCGCAACGCCTCAATATACGACTTGGGAATTGACTCTGTTAGGAACGGCAAGGGCAAAAGACTCGATAGGAAGGAGATAGGCAGGCAGGGAGAGACATGATGAGCGATAGGGTATTGCGTGCACATGCGAGTGCCCTTGCGAAGGGCAATGGGAAGGTCAAGATCAGATACGGGAGGCGGTGAGGGAGGTGGTGGTGACAATGGAGCCGACTCGAGGGATAGCGGCGAGGAGGGAGGTTCCGCCGAGGATGGATCGACGGGAGGGATGCCGGAGAGGGTGACGCCGCAGCATGGGAATCTGGGACAAGATAGTGGAGGTCGGTAACTGTGGTACCGTGACACCGAAGGAAGGAGGGATGGGGAGGAGAGATCCCTCGCCGCATCGAGTAGAGGTAAAGTATGGAACATCCTCATGGAAGGTCACATCCGCCGAAGTAACGCATCGGCGCCGATCCGGGAAGTACACACGGTAGTCCCTTCCGAGTCCGAGAGTAACCAACAAACACACCCTTTTGAGCACGGGGAGCCAGCTTGGATAAGCCAGGGGTGTGATCTTGGACAAAGGCAAGGCAGCCAAACACTCGAGGTGGTAGAGAGAAGAGATCAGCACTGAGTCAATCGCCGAAGAGGAATAGCACCTCCGAGAGCAGCAGATGGAAGGCGGTTCACCGTGTATGTAGCAGTCGTAATAGCCTTCGCACTGTAGATACCGAGGTACCCTCATAGCAAGTAGCAGTGTGCGTACCATATCGAGAAGGTGTCGATGCTTCCGCTCGGCTACCCCATTTTGCTGCGAGGTATATGGGCAGGTAGTCTGATGTACTATGCCATGAGCCAGACAAAGTTCCTCAATCGCCGTCCCGAGTAAACTCAAGTGCATTGTCTCAGTGCGGAGGACTTTGACCATCGTCGCGCACTCGGGTAATAATCTCAAGTAGAAAGTGCTGAACCCGAGACAAGCACTCCTTTCGACTCTTCAGACATATGTCCAACTCGCCCGGGTGTAGTCATCGACAAACACCATATAGTACTTACCGCCGGTAGGAGATGGATGAGGGGCCGGACCCCAAACGTCACAGTGAACTAAGTCAAAGGGGTGATGGGTAGGTGGACCAGTGCGCGATGGATACGGCTATCTATGGTGTTTCCCTAGTTCACATGACTCACACTGAAACTCAGATAAGCTTAACCAAGGTAAAGTTTCTTTAACTTTGGCAAAACTAGGATGCCCCAATCGACAATGCCACAAAAGAGAGTCATGAAGGGAACTAGAGGAAGCAGAAAGTGCAAAAAGGGCTTGAAGGCCCGTAGATGGAGAGTCAGCCACGAGCTCATAGATACCTCGTCCGTTCTCACGGCCCAGTCCAATCCTCCGGCCCGTGTCGAGATCCTGGAAGACGCAGTGATGAGGAAAGAAAAACACACCACAAAGGAAGGGCTTTGGTGATCGCACCGATGGACAACAAAGTTGGCTGGGGAATCCAGAATATACAGACGTGCCGTAGAGGAAGGGAAGAAGTGGCACTGGGACTCGGCCGGAGCCAAGAACAGGACAAGAGCGACCATCAGCAATACTGACATCGTAGAATGGAGGTTTCAGTGCCGATAGGAAGTGAGGACAAAGGGAAAACCAATCATATGGGAAGATGCCCCCGAGTCAATAACCCAAGAAGTCATATGAGGGGTTGAGATAGACGGCGTACTCGGGAGAAGAGCCCCCGTCCTCCCGCATATGACACCAAGCTGCTCGTCGCTGCTGCAAGATCGGGCTGATGGTGCCGCAGCGGACAAAGGGAGGAGGCCCGTGATGCCCGAATGTAGGCCAGCTCCGAGGGAGATAGCGCGAGGCTGACCGCCTCGCAGCGGAGGGAGTAGTGGTAGAGGATGACCCTCCGCCGGGGACGTAGTCAAGGATGCCTTACCTCCGGAGGCAGCCAGTGGCCCAAGCAGCTTCCCGAACTCCTTCCAAAGACTTCTCCGACGGATGAGTCGGCTTCCCACAAGCATTTGCAGTGGTGGATAGGAGTTCCGGGTCTTCCCAGAAGGTGTGCTCTTCCCAGACGCCCTGGGAGCTCCGCCTGATGCGATGAGTGCGGAAGTCTCGACGGGCTGCGAGGAATGTGAGGTGGGAAGGCTGTCCTGCACTCGAAGTGCGGCTGCAAAGATCTCCTCAGTGGGTAATACCCGGGATCCCCCAAGCACCTGTCCTCGGATCATGTCGGCCAACTCAGGACGTAACCCGCTAAGGAACGCCTCCCGCCTGAGCTCATCCCGCATCCGTCGAAGTGTATCAAGATCTAAGACCAGTGGCTGATAGAGCTCGAGGTTAGTGAAGATGGCATCAACCGATCCATAGTAGCTCTGGAGAGTCCTGGTGCCCTGGCGACATGCAAATAGCTCCTCATAAAGTCGAACTGTCCGGCTAACGTTGCTCTTGTTGGCGTACATCGTCTCCAACTTGAGCCACGTGGCACGGGCAGACGAAGTCATGCCGAGCGGCTCCATAATCTGTGTTGCTACACTCGGAAATAAGCCAGAACATACCGCGGACTCCAATCGGCTCCACTCCAAGTACTCCGGTCCGATTCCTTCGGCGATGGATCGGCCGATGATGCCGAAGGCCATGGGCGTTGAGGAACTCCACGAAAGCGCCCTCCAGTGGCCCATAGTTGGACCCGTCGAACACATATGCCTGCTTGGGCTAGGCACTCACGATAGAGTGCTTTCCGGATTTCCGAGACAACCCCGTCTACCGAGAGGGCTGAATGACCTCGCAGGATGACGACACGGTGGTAGGCTCGGCCATGTGGAGATCAGCGCTAAGAAGATGAGCCGGCAGCTATGGGGTATATGGAGAGTAGTGGCGACACTTGACAGCAAGGCGGCGGCTGGGCACGACACAAGGCAGCGACCGGCCGGGGCTTGATAGCAAGGCGCAGCAGAGCGACTGGGGAGCAGTGGCGAGCGGAGCGCCGCGAGCAGACAAGGAGCAGTGGCGCCGGTGAGCGTGGCAAGCAAGGGCGAGCAGGGCGAGCAGTGGCGCCGGCGAGCAGGGGCGAGCAGACGCCGGCGAGCAGTAGCGAGCAGAGGCGAATCGTGGCGCCGGCGAGCAGGAGCGAGCAGGACGCCGCGAGCAGAGCGAGCGATGGCGAACATGGCGCCCGGCGAGCGTGGCGAGCAAAGGGTGCGAGCAGGCGAGCAGTGCAGAGCGAGCGTGGCGCCGAGCTTAATGGGTCGAGGCGACGGGGAGCAGTGGCGAGCGGTGGACGCCGGCGAGCGTGGCGAGAGCGGCAGGAGTGCAGGACGCCGCGAGCAGTGCAGCTGCACAGCAGGCAGGCGACGGCGTCGCAGACAAGGCAGTGGCGACGACGACCGCCGGACGTGCGCATGTCGATACGCAAACCGACCGCCAAACGATACCAGATCAAGACGGTCGCAGGCTCGGTGCGCGGCTGATGGCGGTGACGCCGCAGATCAAGACGGCGGCGCTAGAGGGCGGCGCGGCCGTAGGGGCAAACCCTAAGCTTCCTATCGCTGACGGCGGCGGCGGCGGCGGCGAAGCTCTGATACCATGTTAGAAAAACACGATAGGAGAGAGGAAACACAGAAAAAATAGGGTTTGATGGGACGTTTACATGCGCGAGTAAGTGATATATAGAGAGGAGAGAGAGAGAAGAAATAGATAGAGGAGAGAGGAGAGAGGAGAGAGAGGAGAGAGTGGGCCTGAAAGCCCAATAGGCTTTAACAGTTCGATTTGATCAAATCTCCAAGAATACCTAAAAATATCTCGATTCTCCATGGATTCGACCCTTATTCACCTCTATACTATTGAATTCATGATTATTTCTTAAAATTGATGAGTTTGGTAATTATTTTAACGCTTATCCGCGTGTATTCAACAACCATGTGGATTCGCTTTTTCAGGGGGGTTGTCATCACTATGGTCGAAGAACCATCATTACGATTACTAGAGTGGGATGATCATAAACACATAGAGGGGAGTGTGTGGCTATTGGGGAGGTCCACTGTTGCGGCCACAATGGATAAAACTCTAAAGTTGCTTTGATACCGTGCATGACTGAAGGTAATTAATTGAAATTAACCAAAAGAATAGAAGAGAGGTACACATGTGGAGAGGAGGAGAGAGATAGTAGGAAACCCAGAATTATAGGATTTCCATTAGACTATATCGTCTCATAAATTTAATTGGATCATGAAAATGTTTGAAATTTTAGATAAAATCATTCATTTAGACATAATTCAAAGCTCTTTCCAATCAATCAATTAGAACATGTGACTCACATCAATAAATAAGAATAATACAAATACATGACTTTGGTGAAACATGTGGTTTACTATTTGCATGGTTCATTTCACATCCAAGTATAGATCTTAACTAATGGAAGATCCAACTACTCATGTATGCATATGCTTCTAATTTCTTTCATTTCCCATATTCATTAGCTATTGGTGAGTGGTCCTAAAGGTGTATAGTCCCTTTGAAATCAGTATTTTTCCCCTATCATTCTTGTGAGCTTTTGCACTCAATCAACCCATAGAATTGATCAGGAGCCATCAATGTAATGAAGAATTCTTCGGTTAAACCTTCAAGCTTCATTAGAAAAACTTTCTTGAAGAGAATTTAACCAAAGTATTTAGATTAGTTGGAGGGTTTATTCAACTAATCTAAGCTAGGATAAAGTTAGATCCGTCTTGCATATAAAATTTAGATCGAATTTTACCTTTAATTTTAATCTATGGGTAGATGGAGTTTTCATCTCTATCTTTAATCTCATTTTCCCCCTTTTAATTATAATCTGATTTCCCACTTATTTGGGTCCGGGAATGAACTTTCCATAATTTCAATCAGTGATTTGATCTCTTCACTTATTTTCTAAATTCCACATTTATTTATAATGTCATGCTATTTATGACTTCTTAATGTTTCCTTTGTTTCTTCAAATATGGGCCGTCATTCCAGAATCGCTCTTCTAAGAGAAATTACATAAATTAATTTTTTTTTCTGACTTCCAAAAGGGGCGCCGCACCAAGCGTACTACGACTCCATCTCAGTTGCCTTCAGAAGGGTGTTTTCGCCATTTCCTCTTCCCCGCCCCTAACCGTAGCCTACCGAAATCGGAACCGAGTAGCGCTGATGCGGACGCGGAGTAACTGCAGGGGGGGAAGAGTCCCAGAAGAGGCGTGCGAAGGAATTTAGGGGGGAAGCAATAGAAGGTTCATCCTCTGCCTCATGCCTTCCCTTTGCTATCCAGCCAGAAAACGTGCTCTCAACGATTCCGGGTTTTAGATTGGAGTTCGGCCGACTTCCATAGAATCGAATCGCTTTGATGAGAATACTCTGGTATGTCGCAGTTATGTATTCCCTATTCTATCTTATCTGTGTTTGTGAAGAAGTTTTCGTCCTCTTCGTATTTGATTGAAGGGTTTTGGAATGCGTATTCTTGATGATTTATTCGCTTGTGTTCGAATCGGTCCTCCTCTTACGCTTCTATTTCTTGATCGATGGATCGAAGGGCTATATATCATAATCGTAAAATCAGAAAATTTGTAGATTATATCGATAAGAACGCTACCCTATTGTCCTCGATATTTCTTGCAGATGACGATGAACTTATGATTTTATGTTCTGGCGGAGAGAATCAAAACCTTTGCTTGTAGATGATAGAGCATCCTTTCTAACTCGTCTTCTGATCTGAGATTCAACTGAACTGATATTTACTTGTATGATTTGTATAAATCGGCATTTTTATATCGTTAAATCTTGATGCATTGAATTTTTCTTACATAGGTACTTTTTTCTTTCATCTTGGAAGTAATCTACTGCAGCAGCCCTGAGGAAGGCTTGTGCTTTGAAGCTTCTTTGAAAAATCGTTTTCCTCCCTCTTGATTACGATCGTGAGCCTCTGTGAAGCTTGGGATATTGAGGAAGATGTTTGGCGGTGGCAATCGAAATCCAGTGTCTCCTTTTATCATACGAGAGAACCAGTCTTTGTATGATGCCAATTCCTCCACTCAGTTGCAGTTATTTGGGAACTGTGAGTATTTTCGTCTCTCACTATTTTTTAAATTTCTCTTTGAATATCTGTTAGATGATTCTGTTTCTCCCCATTTTTACAAAATTTTATTTCTGACAAAGGAGTGCCTTTTTTTTTCTCCACTCTCTGTGAATATATTAGCAGGTTCTATAATTTTACTATACCGTAAAAATCCCCACTGCTGCTGCAAAGACATTATAAGTAGGGAAATGCAAACATGCAGGGTTCATCATACCGAGCATGTTTGCCAACGAACCTAGTGCGATGTAATGTGATTCAGATTTGGAGTTGGTTTGTTCATTCGCTGCATTCATTTATTTGAAAACGGAAGAAATTTAAAAAATAGAAAGAATGTTAGAGCATCGAGAGAAAAAAATGAGGGAAAGAGAGCAGTTAATAAGAAGTAGAATTCAAAGATTCAAAGAGAGAGTTATATAGAGACAGAGGAGAGAATGAAATAAAATTTTGGAAATTTTCTGGAAGAGAATGTCTGGAAAACTTCTGAAAGAAAGAGAAACAGAAATAGATTGGAGGAGATGAGAAAGAAAGAGGGAGGACAAATAGAATAAGAAGAGCCAGTGGCAGAAGGTGAGTTGAGGACTGTGCCGAGGGAGAAGTGGAAAAGAGCCGCAGAAGGAATAGCGGAAAGGAGTTGAGGATTGCGGAGAGAGTGAGAGAGAGAAAGAGAAAAAAAAAAAAGGAATCAAATGATTCTGATGAATTTATTTTTTTCAATACAAAATCCCTTTGCAAATAAACAAACCAGACGACGATCTGTTTTCTGGGTTCAAATTCAGTTTCAAGTTTGTTCCTTTGTTCAATAAACTACTGAACGAACTGTTATATTTACATCCCTAATTATTACCCCACTCCTCTGTGGCCTCTAGGAAGGTTATAAATAGGGTTACTTTGGATCTTTGAAAAGGATAAGGATGGAAGAAATAAGACGAGTCTTTCAGGATTTAGACATTTCCCAGAGTTGGTCTCACCTCTCACTCTCCGGGTTCATTCTCTGCTGCTCTTTCCCTGTCTTCTGTTTCTCTCTCAGTATTAATTCAGTCTCCTTGGTAGCTCTTTCCTTGTTTGTTGTTCCTCTTTCTCTCTCTGCGTTCATTCAGTCTTCTTGGCAGCTGCTTCTCTCTCTCTCTCACAGAGTATTCATTTTCTCTTCCTAGCAGCTCTTTTCCTGTCAGCTCTCTCTCTCTCTTTATCCATTTCTCTATCTCCCCCCCCCCTTCTCTCTTTCTGAGTTTTCATTCACTCTTCTTGGCAGTCCTCTCTCTCTCTCTGTCTCTCTCTGCCCCCCTCCCATCTCTCTCTCTTGGTCTCTTGGTCTCTGCTGTCTCTCTTTCTCTACCCGTCTTGCTCTCTCCCTCTCTCTCTTGTGTGTCCTCACTTGCTTTTGCTCTCTGGGAGTTTACTTCTTTCTGCCAAGAAATTCATAAATGTATATTTTGAGGCTTGGATACGAGTTGATACTGGTTGGAATGTTGTATCACCTTCCTGTATGCACATTGTTTATGCAGGTTTGGTACCATTGACCGAAATTCCGTAAACCGTAGTTAGTTCTTCATGAGATAACTATGGCTAATCAGGCATATGAAAATGATAAAAAATTTCTAAATACCCCTAAATCTGATACTGTGGTGCGTGATTGTTGCTCAATTCCTGTATCGTATGTCATTTATAAACGTCATAATCAGGCCATTTGACACAAAAATCTTCTGCTAATCATCCGCCCTTGCCATCTTCTGAGCAGTTTCTTCTGGAATGGATCCTGTCCAAGGAAACTATCATGTCTCAGATCAAAGTCTCTTCCGAAGTCCAAACAAAAGATTCAGGGAGGGAGAAGATATCATCGGGCGACAAAAATCTGCAGATAGCTTTGAATACTGTCTCTCGGGAAGAATCTGACAGGCTGACAAGTGTCGCGAAACCAAATCCTGTTTCAACAGGTCTTAGACTCTCCTACGACGACGATGAGCGCAACTCAACTGTGACGTCTGCTAATGGGGGCTTGCCTTCATTGCCTGTGGTCACGTTTCTTGGTGAAAACTTGAAGAATGAGTTTGAAAGTCAAACAGAGGAGCTTGACCGATACTTGAGAGTCCAGGTGCTGATCTTCGTAATTTTATCTTTGTTATTTGCTCTTTTCCTGCATTTAATCTCAATGAAGCTCAAGGTTTATTGTGGAATTTTTCCATGTGCTGAGAATATAACGGCTACTTAGAAGTTTCTCTCAGCTGATTACTTTTTGTTATTTTAAACTTGTCATTTACAGGAAGAGCATATCATGAAAGGCATGAGAGATCTGAAGCAGAGGCACATGGCCTTTTTCCTCTCCGTCTTGGAGGAATCAGTCGGCAAGAAACTGCGGCAAAAGGAGGCCGAGATCGACAACATGAATAGACAAAACAGAGAGCTGATGGAGAAGTTGAAGCAAGTCTCAATGGAGTCCCAGACCTGGCACTACAAAGCTTGCTTCAATGAATCTGTTGTCAGCGTCCTGAAGAACAACATCAAGCAAGCAATTGCGCAGGGGTCTAACCACGGGAGAGAAGGTTGTGGAGACAGTGAGGTTGATGATGCCGCCTCATCGCACGGCAGTGGAGTGGCGGTGCAGCCGGAAATGGCGTGCCGCGTCTGCAGGAGCGGTGAGATCTCCGTCCTACTTTTGCCATGTCGGCATCTGTGCTTGTGCAAGGATTGTGGTGGATCTGTCCACACCTGCCCTATCTGCCAGACAACGACGACTGTTGTCGTGCCAGTCATCATCTCCTAAACTGGCAGAAGTCGTCGAAAAATTTGTTTCTTATGCTGAATATCACTTGTTTTTCCATTTCTTCCGCTTTTCTTGCCGCCAATTTGCCGAAGTAATGGCACTTCCAGTTTCATTCGTGCAAGATCAGATCTGAGATGTCGTTCCTGTGTTTGGGACAATTCAACTTGGTGTTGCTGATGATATCATTAATTGGTCAATATCACTGCCATCGACCGAGAGAGATGGGGGGGGGACCATTCTCCAAAACAATCTTCAATATGCGTCTCACATTGCGCCACGTCGCATCTTACCGTGCTCTGTTGATCGTACGTTACAAAATTAAAGAGGGGAACAAAATTGATCACATTCTCTGTGTTTTCGACAAGGAAATCACGTATCGTTTATTTTTCTTTTTCATTTCTTATTTTAAAATATGTCTTTTCTATTCCTATTCCCGAGGGAGTTTATCAAGATATCCAGGTCCGTTCATTGAACCTGGACGGTATTCCTTCGCTGGTCTCTTTCTCGCCGTACAGTCTCTTCATCTCTCAAATGTCATCCCCTATGCTGATCGTTGACCTTAGGCACAAGAAAAATAGGGACACACAGGATGCATATTTTCTGAGTTGTATTTTGCGGACACAAAAATGGCGAATCAAAGGCACACGGTCACTCATTTGTATTTTAATTCACTCCGGCAACAAGTGGAAAGCTCCTGTCCTTGGTTTTCTTTATCGAGCGGCATAAATTAGGAGTACAGAAACTACGAATTATCTATCTCTAACGGGTTTGCCGCTTTGAACGGAATCAAGAATGCGGAGCGCAGTGCTTGCCGGTGCGCCTGCGACACGAACATCTCTCGACGCCAGAGACTGCTCTAGGCGTAACGAAGATCCTGGCCGTAGATCCAGTTCAGTCGCGTTTGGTCTTGGGCGGAGAATAGCTCGGCTTACCTTCAGAGATGACTCCTCCGGCCGCGAGCATCAGAGAATTTCCTCGCGGCAGAACTGGATGCGAGATAGTTCTTCCGCCGTCGATAGGCGGGATGAGGAAGTCAAAGTTCGGGCAGCGTCGTTTCCGACGAGCGGGGGGGAGAGCAGTGTCGGGCCAGCGGATTCGAATTCTGCTGCTGGAAGCCTTGGGCGGACTCTGTACGTCGGACTTCTCGTTGCCCTCTGGTATCTGTTCAACATCTACTTCAACATCTATAATAAGCAGGTGCTGATACTTTTATTCCCCGTCTGGTTCTCATGTATTTTATTTGCCAGCTCTTTAAGAATTAATTTCGACATGTAGGTTGCTATTCTGAATTAAACTCTTTTGGCTTTTTTTTCTCAATTCTATCAAACCTTTTTTTTCGGGTTCAGTTTATAATTTCCATATCTAATTCCATTCAGTTGTTGGAGAATTCGGTCTAACTTATAATTAGATTGTTTGGATTGAATTAAACATTCGTTGACTCATGGAGATTGTTCCTGCTTTATCAAGTTATGGTGTACTTGTTCTTCGAAAGAGCTTGGCCCCCGAAAATAATACCTCGCTACCATATCTTAAAGAAAATGATAATTTTGCACCATCTTTTCGGTATAGTCATTTTGACCGGTTCACTTGAAAATCGTGTTTTTATTTGGGTTTTTCGTTAAACATGTTTATATTTTAATAATATTAACGATCCTGCCTTGTAAAATTATGGATGATATAGATTATTAATCTCTTGTTTTATTGTTCTTAAACGCCATGATTCTTGGGTCGATATCTCTTTTTAAGCATTTTTGTGTATCTTAGTTGAATCTAAATGACATTCTTACCTTCTAGACGTTGTTTTTTATGTAAATCCGTTGATCGTTTCTGTCAGGAATTTCCTCCAGATGAATAAAATGGTGATCACCCACCTATCTCCACTTTTCTTCTTACAGGTTCTAAAGGTTTATCCTTATCCGGTGACTATTACGACTGCACAGTTTGCTGTTGGCACTGTCTTCGTTCTTTTCTCTTGGGCGACTAAATTTAGTGAAGAAGCCAAAACTTACAGCATCACAGGTCTTTCTTCCTTGGTTCAACCATCATCTCTTCACTTAATTGTCCTTATTTTTATCGTCATTTTTCAATTGCATAAACAGTTTCGGGTGATGGTTATGCTGGCAATCGCCCACACACTGGGCAACCTATTTACAAACATGAGCCTGGGGAAGGTGTCTGTCTCTTTTACTCACACAATCAAAGCGATGGAGCCCTTTTTCTCAGCATCTCTTTCAGCAGTTTTCCTCGGAGTGGTTAGTCTTTTTTTTTTGTATTGTACTGCATTATCTTCCTAGTTTGTAATCATTTATCAAACTTGTAAAAGTTTTAGCTTTTAACCATATCTGCCAAATCAATAATTCAGATGCCAACCCTGCCTGTGGTGCTGTCCCTTGCACCTGTTGTCGGCGGTGTGGTACTGGCTTCAGCGACAGAAGCTCAATTCGACTGGTGAGATTAATTGTTGATTAGGAATTTTTTTTCTCCCTCTGAAGTTCTCCAGAATTTTTAAATCATTTATGCTGCAGTTTGCTGACATTGTTTTCCTTCATTGAATAGGATTGGCTTCTGGAGTGCTATGGCATCCAATCTGACCAACCAGGGTCGTAATGTTGTCAGCAAGAAATTGATGGATCAAGAGGTCTCTCTCTCTCACGCACACACCATCCAACCCATCCACCCGTCTATCCATTCATCCTTCCTTCCAATCATTGATCTACTCTCCGATCCATCCATCCATCTGATGTAGTTGTGTGGCTGAGACAACCATCTAAATGTCTTGTTTTATTCCTTTTTTTCTATTATTGGGTGATTTACTTACATCACAATTCTGAATTCTGTTTTTTTTCTCGTTCTCCAAGTGATTAATTCTGAAGTTCTGAGCAGGAATCCCTGGATAACATGAGCATCTTCTCAATAATAACTGTGCTGTCATTCCTGCTGATGATCCCAGTGACCCCGATGTTGGAAGGCATAAAGTTTACTCCTTTTTTCCTGCAGTCTGCTGTAAGAAATCTTTTCTTTAAGAAACTATTTTTGGACTCTCTCTCCACTGTCTCAACGCTCTGTATTCATATACTTTCTCAGGGTATGGATCTTAAAGAGTTTTTTGTGAAATCCCTTCTCGCTGCCATATTTTATCATGCCTACCAGCAGGTAAATGTTCCTCAAAACCCTTTTTCTCAAGCTCTCTTTCTTAACTTTCTTCTCAATTTGCTCTCTCTCTCGCTCTCTCTCTCGTTGTGTTTCCAGTTTTGTCTCCCTCTGTCCAGTTCTCTCATTACTATGTTTCTCTCCTCTTTCCCCTCTCTCTAAGCTCTCTTTTCATTTCCATTCTGTCTCTTCCTCTCTCCCTTCTGTTCGCTACTCCTCTCTCGATCAATCAAAACTCTTATCGTTTATCCCACCGCTGCCTGGTTCTCTAGTTCTTTCTATCCCCTCTTCTGTTTCTCTCTCCTAGCCCCCTATCTCTCTGCCCTTTGCCCCTCTCTCTTCTCTTTTCTCTCTTCTCTCTTTCCTCTCTCCCTCCTCTCTCTGGCCAATGACACTAGTCCAATTTCTTCTCACTGTGGACTTGGAATTCGCACAATTGGCAGCTCTCATACATGATCCTGGCGTACATGTCTCCCGTCACACACTCTGTGGCCAACTGCGTCAAGCGCGTCGTCGTCATCGTCAGCGCCGTCATCTTCTTCAGCACTCCGGTCTCCCCGGTCAACGCCATCGGTAACCACACCACCTCTCCACCTCCCACTTCTCTTTATATCCGGTTCCTCTCACCGCCTCTTCATTGTCCTAACACAGGGACGGGCATCGCTCTGGCTGGCGTCTTTCTCTACTCTAGAGCAACAAAATTGCAGCCGAAGAAACCCAAGTCCTCCTGAAACCCTTTTCCATAGTTGTCAGCACATTTTTGACTGATCATTTTTTCTTCTGAATCCAACTCTTTCTTCGCAGGAAACAACTTTCTCTCATTACGACTGTGTATTTCATAAGCAGGAAATCATTTTTGTGTACATATATTTTATATATTTCATAAGCAGGAACTCTTTATAAATAATGAGAGAATCGTGTGGGGCAGGTGTTGAGAAGGAAAGGCATTTCTCCATTTACTCAGGCTCTGTCCAAAGCGATATGAGCCACACGCGCTGGAGGCAACTGGGAAACTCTTCGTCTCCAGCGTACTACGCCGCTCTCCAACCCGACTTCGTGATCAGTCGAGTGTACGTCTGGTGAGCGAGCTCTACTTTCTCTCTTTTACGTTATCTCTATGTCTTAATGACCCATCAAAAGCGATACGTCTAGAGTGTGAGAGAGTGCTTTGAAGTGTATAATCGGAAGCAGGAGCCCAGTGCCAAAACCACCTCTTAGATTAATGATCCTCCTTTTTCCCAAAGGAACTAACAGAAAAGATGGTTGTGAACCCTTTTTCCCAAAGGCCCACGTTTTCAGCCAGCGAATTCAGGAGCACTGGGCACCGTATGTGATGCAGTACCGCATCAATGGAACCTCTCCCTCGACGGAGACGGCGGAGAACCGGCGGCCCCGCCGAGGGAGAGCCCCCGAGGGGTGGGAAAACTAAACTAAGCCCTCTCAAACACTGTCTATCTAAAACTCAAACTTCAAATTCCTTTTCAATTCATCGTCGTCGTCCTTCTATCGGGGGATCCCCTTCTCCTTATATAGGAGAGGGAAAAGGGGGGGGGCCTTAACAGGCCTACTACATGGCCACGTAGGGCCAATTACAAAGACACTAACTGATGGATGGTCCTCCATCATTGGTCCCGCATCATTCTCTCGCGGTTGGGAAAACTTGACTCCGTCGAGTTGATGAACAAAACGGACCATGGATCCCACGAGGAATCCGGGGACCGGTCGTGACTCGGCAAGGAGGTCCATCGGAGGACCTGGGCTGGCAGGAGCCAGCTGACGAGGGCCAAGGGGGCCGGCTTGGGCCGGTGAAGTGGACCAACGGAAGGCCCGCGAGGGACCTAGATTGGCAGTCGCCAACTGGTGCGGCCCAATCAAACTGAGGCCGGTATGGGCCAAAATGGGCCTGCAAGGGCTGTGGCGGCGGTGGGCCCAAGCGGCGCCACGTGGTGGGCCACCATTAGCCGTGGTGCTCGCAGGCGGCGGTGCGGGCCGCGAGATGGCTATCGCACGCCGCGCGTCATGCAGTCGCCTAAGGGCGACGTGGCAGGCTTCGGTTGGCCGGTGGGCCGACGCACGCGGCGGGCACGTGGGCGATGTGGTCGGCTACAAGGCCGATGGGCGACGTGGCCGCAAGTGGTTGGCCAAAGGGCTGACGAAGGCAGCGGTCGTAGGCCGCGAGGCGGACAACTTTACTGCTATTGCGACGTGGGCTGACGCAGGCGGCGGGCACGGGTCGCGAGGTGGGCGGCATCAGTGCCGCTGGGCGACGTGGCCACCTGTGGTTGGCCTGAGGGCTGACGCAGGCGGCGGGCGCGTGCTGCGAGGCGGGGGCTTTACTTCTACTGATGATGTAGCCACGTGGGCTGACGCAAGCGACAGGCGCGTGCTGCGAGGTGGGCTGCTTTACTGCTGCTGGGGAAGTGGCCGACTGTGGTTGGCCAGAGGGCTGACGCAGGCGGCGGGCGCGAGCCGCGAGGTGAGCGGCTTCGATGCCACGGGGTGACATGGCCATCTATGATTGGACTGAGGCTGACGCAGGCGACGGGCGCGTGCTGCGAGGCGGGACTTTACTGCTACTGATGACGTCCACTAGGCTGACGCAAGCGGCAGGCTGGCCGCGAGGTGGGCGGCGTCCATGCCGCTGGTGACGTGACTGACTGGTTGGCCAGAAGGCTGTCGCAGGCGGCAGGCGCGTGCTGCGAGTTGGGCGGCTTCAATGCCACTAGGGTGACGTGGCCACCTGTGGTTGGCCTGAGGGTTGACGCAGGCGGTGGGCACGTGCCGCAAGGCGGGACTTACTCCTACTGATTACGTGGGCACGCAATCGGCCGGCACGGGCCGCGAGGTGGGCGGCGTCAATGCCGATGGTGACGTGACCAGCTGTGGTTGGCCAGAAGGCTATCGCAGCGGCGGCGCTTGCTGCGAGGCGGGCAGCTTCGATGCCGTTGGGTGACGTGGCCACTCGTGGTTAGCCTGAGGGCTGACGCAGGAGGCGGGCGCGTGCCGCGAGGCGGGACTTACTCCTACTGATGACGTGGCCACATGGGCACGCAGGCGGCCGGCGCGAGCCGCGAGACGGGCGGCGTCAATGCCGCTGGTGACGTGACTGGCTGTGGTTGGCCAGAAGGCTATCGCAGGCGGCGAGCGCGTGCTGCGAGGCGGGCGGCTTCGATGCCGCTGGGTGACGTGGCTCGCTGCGCTTGGCCATAAGGCTGACAGGCGGAGGGCGTGTGCTGCGAGGCGGTTGGCTTCGATGCCGCTGGAACAGGGGCCGCCTGTGGTTGGCCGGTGAGTTGACGAAGCGGCGGGCGCGGACTACGAGATGAGCAGGCCGTTCGGGCCATTTTGGGGTGCCTGGCTCTGGCCTCTCTCCCACTGCTGGAGCGGTCCAGCCGGTCGTACTGGACCGGTTCATGCGGACCGGTGCGGGAGACGGGGGGAGGAGGCCTGGCTTTGGCACCTTGCCCGCTGATGGGGCAGTCCGGCCGGTAGGACGGGACCGGTTCACGCGGACCGGTGCGGGAGACGGGGGGACTGGCCGTGACACCTTGCCCGCTGGTGGGCGGTCCCGCCGGTCCGACTGGACCGGTTCACGCGGACCGCTGCGGGCGACAGGGGGGTCAAGGAAGCCCTAGCCACTCCCTTATACCGCAGGATTGCGGTGGCGGGCTCGTTCCGCAGCCGTAGTCTTCGTAGGTAGGCCGGTACAAGCCGAAGCAGCTGGAGGCGCCGGAAAGCGGCATGACGTGGCCGGAGGCACCGGAAGGCCGGTAGCGATTGGAGGCGGCGGTAGCCGACGGAGGCGCCAGAAGCGGCCGGAAGCGGTGGAAGCGGTCGGAGGCACCGGAAACGGAGGCGTTGCAAACGACGGAGGCGCCGAAAACGCCAAATTGCTCTGATACCAATTTGATGCAGTACCGCATCAATGGAACCTCTCCCTTGACGGAGACGGCGGAGAACCGGCGGCCCCGCCGAGGGAGAGCCCCCGAGGGGTGGGAAAACTAAACTAAGCCCTCTCAACCATTGTCTATCTAAAACGCAAACTTCAAATTCCTTTTCAATTCATTGTCGTCGTCCTTCTATCGGGGGATCCCCTTCTCCTTATATAGGAGAGGGAAAAGGGGGAGGGCCTTAACGGGCCTACTACATGGCCACGTGGGCCAATTACAAAGACACTAACTGATGGATGGTGCTCCATCATTGGTCCCGCATCAGTATGTCTTAATTGACTCAATGAAATACAATGCAAGCTCTGCGTGTGTGAGCATTAGTCAACGACACATTGCTGCATGGCTCCACTCCCATGTTAGTGCGCATGTGGAAACCCCTTAAAACCTTATTTTCAGCCCTTCAACAGTTCTTACAATTCAAGGAAAAAAAAATATAAACATAGAAAATTCACAACTTTACACATATAAAGACTTTTTTCAATTAAATCTGTGGAAATCGATCGACAATAAAATTTTACAAGTTATCATGGAGTAAATTTCAGCATAAAAAATAGAAATAAAGAGAACATAACTTTCTTTGGCTGACGTTGTCTTCAAAAATCAGACTAAGCCAAAACTAGACAACGAACGACAATCTCCTTCTTCCTGCTTTCTTCTTTTGGACCTTCAAATTACAAAAGTCTTGTAACCATCAAAACTCAAAAGTATAATTAAATTTCATTGAAGAAAGGTTTGACTTTCCTGTTTGAATTGAAGAAAGTTTAAACACACAGCCTTAAAATCAACAAGAAAATCATGTAAAAATGATAACTTATGTAAAATTTTATGATGTACACAAAATAAATGAATTTCTTAATAACATGCATGAAATGATATATATTGGGGATTAAAAGAAGTTAATAATCATGTGAGTGCAACTATTAAATGCAAGTTATTGATAGAGTGTCTAGAAAAAGGCAAGTGGGCATGATGGCAATAGGGCAAAAAGAGATTGATAGGCATTAGGGTTGTACGAGCAATCAATGATCAAAGTGATAGTAAGGATGACCCACGTTCAGCAAGGAAAAATGACAACCAATTGCGGCTAGGGCAATGGGGCTGACTGATAGGGTAGAAAGGCCTCTCCACTTCAAAAAAAAAGGCAAGAAGAGGGCTGCACCAAGGGCTAGAGCTGAAGAGGTCATTGAGGCCGACATCTAGGGTAGTAGGGTATGCTGCAATGGCCAGTTCAGGGCACAATGTTGATCACGAGGAGGTGGTTAGGGCAAAGGGCCATTAGGGCGGCCATTGAAGGACAACATAGCAATGCTGGAAAGGTAGCAAGGAAATGACAACAAGCCACCGAGGATTTTGCAGGGGGACAAGCTCAATGTGTCAAGGAAATTATGTGGCAAAAAAATTGAAGATGATCCGAGCAGTATCAACGTGATGATGGAAAAAAACTAGGGAGAAACCATGACTA
Organism: Lemna minuta; assembly: GCA_024174645.1. NCBI lineage: Eukaryota > Viridiplantae > Streptophyta > Magnoliopsida > Alismatales > Araceae > Lemna > Lemna minuta. The sequence continues at coordinate 8,793,333 of CM044116.1, forward strand.
TGATAGAATGTGGAAACAAGATAAAATCATATCTAGGCATAGATGGATTGGAGGAAGTGATGATAGATGAGGTTGGAGAAATCTCTTAAACCATATCACGCAATGGAGGAGTTCATGGGTTTATATAAGGAGAAGAAGGTAAAGGAAGAGACATGCTAAGGTATAGAGATGGTAGAATAAGAAGAGACAAGAACACATGGAGAGTAAGGAATAAATGATGGATATTATGTGGCCTATAAGCCAATCACACTTTCATGTATCTTGTTATGTTCATTGAAATAAATTTTATTCATTGTCATTCTTGTGTGATGTTTGCAATAACTAAGTGAAGCCCATGAGCATGTGTAATGACTAAGTGAATTATGATGAGATCATAATATAGTGATCACTAGTCTTTAAACATATGTTCTAAACATTCCTATTCGTGGGATATTCGAGAAGTGCATCGAATTATTCGAAAAGAATAGCACTATCTAATCCAACTCATATGATGAGTATGACTGATCCTATAGCCATCGGTGTAGAGGCACTAAGGATAGATAGTGGGTGCTCTTTGGAGAAAGAGTTCACTGAATTGATCCGTATGAATCCCTGAATGGTATTATATCTAACTGTCAATCAGGTTGATTCATGTCATGGTTGTGTATGTGATCCTTTGACTTGAGACACCAAAAACATCTTGTGGATGTGTGATCATGTTTTGATTATGACTTACGAATCCCTAGCCACTGGATATCTAAAACGTCATATATTATATACGACATGAAGTCCACGAAGATGATTGTGTGATCAAGATGGGATCATCCTGATGGATATTATGTGGCCTATAAGCCAATCACACTTCCATGTATCTTTTTTATGTTCATTGAAATGTCATTTATTCATTGTCATTCTTGTGTGATGTTTGCAATGAAGTCCATGAGCATGTGCAATGACTAAGTGAATTATGATGAGATCATAATATAGCGATCACTTGTCTTTAAACATATGTTCTAAATATTCCTATTTGTGGGATACTCGAGAAGGACATCGAATTATCCGGAAAGAATAACACTATCTAATCTATCTCATATGATGAGTATGGCTGATCCTATAGCCATCGGTGTAGAGGCACTAAGGATAGATAGTGGGTGCTCTTTGGAGAAAGAGTTCACTGAATTGATCCGTATGAATCCCTGAATGGTATTATATCTAACTGTCAATCAGGTTGATTCATGTCATGGTTGTGTATGTGATCCTTTGACTTGAGACACCAAAAACATCTTGTGGATGTGTGATCATGTTTTGATTATGACTTACGAATCCCTAGCCACTGGATATCTAAAACGTCATATATTAGATACGACATGAAATCCACGAAGATGATTGTGTGATCAAGATGGGATCATCCTGATGGATATTATGTGGCCTATAAGCCAATCACACTTCCATGTATCTTTTTTATGTTCATTGAAATGTCATTTATTCATTGTCATTCTTGTGTGATGTTTGCAATGAAGTCCATGAGCATGTGCAATGACTAAGTGAATTATGATGAGATCATAATATAGCGATCACTTGTCTTTAAACATATGTTCTAAATATTCCTATTTGTGGGATACTCGAGAAGGACATCGAATTATCCGGAAAGAATAACACTATCTAATCTATCTCATATGATGAGTATGGCTGATCCTATAGCCATCGGTGTGGAGATACTAAGGATAGATAGTTGGTGCTCTTTGGAGAAAGAGTTCACTGAATTGATCCGTATGAATCCCTGAATGATATTATACCTAACTGTCAATCAGGTTGATTCATCTCCTGATTGTGTATGTACTCCTTTGACTTGAGACACCAAAGACATCTTGTGGATGGATGATCGTGCTTTGATTATGACTTACGAATCCCTAGCCACTGGATATCTAAAACATCATATATTGGATACGACCAATTTATGATCCACCCTCGGTATTTGACGATACTAAATCGTATGGTCGTTGAATGCACACGACTAAGTGTCAAAATAAAATCCTAAACTTACCAATTTATGATTAATCAAAGTAATTAATTAGTATAATGGTAATTAAGGGTCGAATCCACAAAGAATTAGGGAAATTTGAGAGATATCTTTGAAATTTGGTCACATCGGACGACGAATTGAGGTTAGAAATTGGGCGTTTAGTATATTAAGAAAGATAACTCAAAATCGAATCCACGGAATAAAAAATCAAGTGATTTGGATAAGAATTCGAAGAGAAATCGAAATTTGAAGATAGGAGATAATTTCGTTTCGAAAAACGATTAAAAACCGAAATTAAAACTAAAATTAAACTAATCTATGATTCTAAAACTAAAATTCACACTAAATGATGAAAGATTAAGATGAAATCACACAACCTAACCCAAAGTATCCTTCGAAATGATCCAATTAATCGCCGGATGCAAGGCTATTCATTCCGAATTTTCGAAAGACGAAGATGGAGTTCAAGATGTGAATTCTTCCTTTTCTTTTAATCAAAGTTTGATCTTAAGCATTCAAATGACGCGGAAATGAGTCAAGAACACTCTCGAACAAACGGCACGCGATTTGGATGAGTAATCAGTTCGAATTTGGAGAAATTATCGCAAACCTGTTCTTCGTCGAGAAGAACCGGTTTTAAAGAAAATGAAATCGAATTGTGACCGTCGGATCAAGCTTCATCGCGATGGACGATCGTGATTTTGCGCCTTTTAGATGAATCGCCGCTTCATCTCGTTCGTTAGATTTCAATCATGTGGCTTTGATTTGATCGGAGATCCATCGCGTGATTGAATGTGGACCGTTATAATTATCGCGATCGACGGCCTAGATCTGTTCACTTAAATGAACAATTGCGCACGTGTTTGATTAGATGATCGGGTGGACCGCACGTCCATCCGATCAACGCGCGCGATCGATCGCTCTTCCCATCCGACGCTCCACAGCTCGCCACGCGTCCTGCATTCAAATAAAATCGATGGGACTTTAGTCCCACACCGAAGAAATAGAAGAAAATACTCACTATATAAGATACAACGGTAAGAGGGTATTGATAATTTGTCTCCTTATACACGGGAGACCCATATATATATTAATTAAATTATGCGTCCACGTCACATCCTTGCCACGCAGGCTAGCGCCCGCGTCCACGTGGCAGAGTCACGTGGCCTTGCGTGCCACGTCGCATCCACGTGGGCCCGAGCGCAAATTAACCACTTTTTGCATTTTTTTATTTAATTTAAATAATTAAAAATCGAAATAAAAATTAAATAAATTCAGAAAAATTCCAGAAAAATTCCTAAAAATTGTAAAATTCATAACTTTCAAAATATAACTCCAAATTAAGTCAAATTTGTTTGTTGGATTCAGAATTGAATAATCTATCATTATAAAAAGTAAGAGAATTGAATAATCTATCATTATAATCTATCAAATTATTAAAATAGTAAGAGAATTATTTTATATTAATTTTATACATTTATGTATTATATAAAATAAATTCATATAAATACATAAATGTTAGTAAATGTCTTTTCTCTCATATTTTCACTCTTAAAACATGATTATGATCATAAATATAATTAGGATTAAATATTGACATGTTTAATTATGCATAATAACCCATAAATTGATGTATTTTAAGATCATAATATGAATTTACACAAAATGATAAAAATATGCTTAAAAGATGATAACATGCATATATTTGTAATGATTAATGCATTAATTTGCATTAATAACTGTGTAATTACATGCATAAATAGCATGTTATCAGTATTTGAGGAGATAGACTCAAAGGAATGAGATGCAATGAAATCCTTGGCCAAGGTAGTAGAAATATCGAAAGAGTTCTAGATGATTTCTACACGCATCAGTACTAACTTGAGTGATCGATTAGGGTTTGACAGTTGACCATACCCTAAGTCATTCATGAGTCTAGTGTGGATGAAGTATTATACATACATGGTAATCAATTACGGGAAGGTTCCATAAGTGAGTTCTTACATACTCCATATCTCCTAGTGTACGTGGTGTAGCTTGGCACCCAACAGGCTGGCAACTCAACCTATCGATTGGGTTAAATAGATACTTGATTAATTAATCTATATGTGGATATAGATAATTAATTAAGGTTGACTAATAAGGTGTTATTTGGTCTACAGAGTTATTAACTAGCGAGATATATGGACCTAAAGGGTCACACACATAAGGTTTATGGATGTTGGTGGATATAGACATAATTATGAGGGTTTTTATAAAAAAAACCTCATACCAAATATCTATAAATAGGGGGAGGACAACCACAACTGAAGGTGCCCATGCAAGCCTTGTGAAAATTCTCTCCTTTCTTCTCTTTCTCTCTTGGTGAAGAGGTTTCAAGAGGAGATCCAACCATCCGGAGACCGTGTGGATACCGCTAGAGGCTAGACACTTGAATAGCTTCAAGAAATCATTCAAGGAAACCTATAAGTATGTTTTCTCATTCATACTAGATAATAAGATCATCTGTTCTTGGTGGCTTGGTATTTTGAATGTACGATTCAATGTTTTTCCGCTGCATTTGATGTTTTGATCAAAATTTTAGAAAGTTATCGACCTCAGATCCCATCACATCCACCCTCGGTATTTGAGGAGATTGACTCAAGGAATGAGATGCGATGAAATCCTTGGCCAAGGTAGTAGAAATATCGGAGAAGGAGTTCTTGATGATTTTTACACGCATCAGTACTAACTTGAGTGACCGATGTGGGTTTGACAGTGATAGATATTATATGGCCTATAAGCCAATGACACTTTCATGTATCTTTTTTATGTTCATTGAAATGCCATTTATTCATTGTCATTCTTGTGTGATGTTTGCAATGAAGTCCATGAGCATGTGCAATGACTAAGTGAATTATGATGAGATCATGATATGACGATCACTTGTCTTTAAACATATGTTCTAAACATTCCTATTCGTGGGATATTCGAGAAGGACATCGAATTATCCGGAAAGAATAGCACTATCTAATCTATCTCATATGATGAGTATGGCTGATCCTATAGCCATCGGTGTGGAGACACTAAGGATAGATAGTAGGTGCTCTTTGGAGAAAGAGTTCACTGAATTGATCCGTATGAATCCCTGAATGGTATTATACCTAACTGTCAATCAAGTTGATTCATAACATGGTTGTGTATGTGGTCCTTTGACTTGAGACACCAAAGACATCTTGTGGATGGATGATCGTGTTTTGATTATGACTTACGAATCCCTAGCCACGGGATATCTAAAATGTCATATATTGGATACAACATGAAGTCCATGAAGATGACTGTGTGGTCGAGATAGGATCATCCACCCTGGGTATTTGAGGAGATTGACTCAAGGAATGAGATGCGATGAAATCCTTGGCCAAGTTAATATAAATATCAAAGAAAGAGTTCTCGATAATTTCTACACGCATCAGTACTAAATTAAGTGACCGATTAGGGTTTGACAGTTGACTATACCCTAAGTCATTCATGAGTCAAATGTGGATGAAGGATTATACATACATGGTAATCGATGACGGGAATATTCCATAAGTGAGTTCTTACATACTCCATATCTCCTAGTGTACGTGGTGTAGCTTGGCACCCAACAGGCTGGCAACTCAACCTATCGATTGGGTTAAATAGATACTTGATTAATTAATCTATATGTGGATATAGATAATTAACTAAGGTTGACTAATAAGGTGTTATTTGGTCTACAGAGTTATTAACTAGCGAGATATATGGACCTAAAGGGTCACACACATAAGGTTTATGGATGTTGGTGGATATAGACATAATTATGAGGGTTTTTATAAAAAAAACCTCATATCAAATGTCTATAAATAGGGGGAGAATGACCACAACTGAAGGTGCCCATGCAAGCCTTGTGAAAATTCTCTCCTTTCTTCTCTTTCTCTCTTGGTGAAGAGCTTTGAAGAGGAGATCCAACTATCCGGAGACCGTGTGGATACCGCTAGAGGCTAGACACTTAAATAGCTTCAAGAACTCATTCAAGGAAACCTGTAAGTATGTTTTCTCATACATACTAGATGATAGGATCATCTGTTCTTGGTGGCTTGGTATTTTGAATGTCCGATTTAATGTTTTTCCACTGCATTTGATGTTTTGATCAAAATTTTGGAAAGTTATCGACCTCAGATCCCAACAGACAGTTGATCATACCTTAAGTCATTCATGAGTCTAATGTAGATGAAGGATTATACATACATGGTAATCGATGACGGGAAGGTTCTTACATACTCTATATCTCCTAGTGTACATGGTGTAGCTTGACATCCAACGAGCTGGCAACTCAACCTATCAATTGGGTTAAATCGATCCTTGATTAATTAATCTATATGTGGATGTAGATAATTAATTAAGGTTGACCAATAAGGTGTTATTTTTTCTATAGAGTTATTAACTAGTGATATATATGGACCTAGAGGGTCACACACATAAGGCGTATGGATGTTGGTAGATATAGACATAATTATGAGGGTTTTTAAGAAAAAAAACTCATATCAAATGTCTATAAATAGGAGGAGAACGACCACAACTGAAGGTGCCCATGCAAGCCTTGTGAGAATTCTCTCCTTTCTTCTCTTTCTCTCTTGGTGAAGAGCTTTGAAGAGGAGATCTAACCATCCGGAAACCGTGTGGATACCGCTAGAGGCTAGACACTTGAATAGCTTCAAGAACTCCTTCAAGGAAACCTGTAAGTATGTTTTCTCATACATACTAGATGATAGGATCATCTGTTCTTGGTGCCTCAATGTTTTGAATATCCGATTCAATGAATTCATCTGCATTTAATGTTTTAATCAAAATTTTAGAAAGTTATCGACCTCAGATCCCAACAACAAGATCATATAGAGAGGAAAGAACACGATCATAGTTTTTAGTGTTTGAAACTTGATAACCTAAATCATAAAATTTTCACTTTGCTAACATTTTAATGCATAAAGCCTCATATATTGCACATTTACGTGTTACTTTGGAAGAAGATGAAGAACTTGATTTGAATTTCTAAGTTGAACCAAGTGTGTTTGAATGCATGTTATTATTATTATTTTCTTGATTTTGAATTATGGGTGACATGAGAAGATAGAGGACTTCATTTGGAGCAAAATGGCAAAAATTTTGTGCCCAAATGATGGGTAGATTAAGAGATATGAATGTTAAATTTAGGGAAATTAATAGATTTTTACTACTTTAATTTTGATTTTCTAAGGTGGATGTGACAACAACTATGGTCAAGTGTGTTGAAGTAATTGTAGTGTGATGTGGCCACACTCAATGAGCCAATGAGGCACTACTCAACTTGCATGTGGCACGACACAGTTGCTATGCTGAATGGATAATGATAAATACTCTCATGCCCTTAGGATTTCCCATTAAACTCATTTCCAAATGGATTTTATACTTCTGAATATTTCAAATCTACACCATGTGGGATTAGAGAGTGTCTTTTTTTCTATAGCCACATGGCCATTCATTGATCATTGGATCTGAAGTGAGTAAAACATATAGTGCATGATGATTCGCCACCATAGCTACTTTGAAGAAGCGAATAGGGAGGAAGCACGTGCATTTCTCCCATAAGAGTTTGACACATGTCTTCAATATGATCACACATAAAAAAGATAAATATTGCACAGCCCATATTCTTCCCTTATTTCTCTTAACATCTCTCTTTAAATGGTGTTGCCATGTGGCAAAATCTGGTGTCTCTCAATCTTGATGAGCCTAGTTGTGACACTTGAAGCTCCTTGAGACCAAGATTAGCCAATTTAATAGCATAGATGGATCCTAATTTTCTGAATATTTCTCATTCCTCTCTCCTCCTCTAAAAGAGGATGAGGTAGTGAAATCATGGTCACTACACTCCCTTAAAGGGGAAGTCAGATGGCCAATATTTTCCACATCCACCCTTAAGGTTCTTCAGTATTTATTTGATTTTAGATGTTCATTTACGTCTACACTCGCTCGCTCGCCTTCTTTATCATCATTACTCGCTCGCCTCCTCCATTTGCTCTTATTCATTTCTTTGTTTCTTTGTCACCTCCTTTATTTTGCTCGTTCAATCCTAGCTCTTGTTATACACGCGTTCCATCTATCATCTTGCTCTCCTTTAATCCCTATTTTTCATCTTAGTTTTGCTCTAAAAACTTGATTATGAACGCATGGAACAACAAATCAAATGAACGCAGATGTATTGTAGTTAATTTTGAGTGATTTTGCTCTTTTTTTTTCAAATAAATGTGTTTGTAGTGTTATTTTTTATGGTGTATGCACAAGATCCAACACCAATTGGGTTGATCTTTTATCACACCCAATATTATTAGAAGGTTAATAATTTAATCAATGCTTAGTTTGATAACTAGGTCTTTATCACAATTTTCTCTCTTCTTGTGTATAGTTTTCTCTCTCTAACTTAATTCAACAATATCTCCTTTGACTTATGCCCTATTTGCACAATACTGGGTTCATTGGAAAGCTCATTTTTTTTCTTGTTTTTGAATCTCTACATTTCTATCATCTAACAATCATCTTCTACTATTTAATTGACAAAATTTATTAGAGTTTGGCGAAATGAATTTGAGCAGTCGTCAAAAGCACACTTCCTCGTGTCAAATTTTTTTCCAAACTCAGTAATTTAGAGAGTTAATCATGAATTGATTAGGATAATGGTGAGTAAGGGCTGAATCCACGAAAAATTAGGGGAATTTTTTTAGATATATTAAAAATTTGATCAAATTGGACAATGAATTGGGGAGAGAAATATGAGAAATATGATATTTTTAGAAAGAAGACTCCAAGTCAAATCCACATATTAAAAAATCACTCAATTTAGATTAGTATTTGTAGAGAAATGAATGAGCAAAATAAGGAGAGAAAATTATAACGCAAAGAGAGAGAAAATGGCTAAATTTTATAAAATTAAACTAATCTACTGATCAAAATTAAAATATAATGGTATAGAACAAAAGATTATAAAGAAAACATGTAAATTAGAACCCCAAAAACCTCTTTATATATAGCTCTACTTTCTCTCTCCTCATTTGCTTTTTGTCTTTCTCTTAGCATCATGTACTAGAAGGAAGAGGAATTGAGACCAAGGTGACGAAACGAATGTGTATGGTTGTTGAATACACATGATGTCGTGTCAAAGCAAAGTCCAAACTTATCAATTTAAAGATTAATTCAGAAATTAAAGGGTATAATGGTAAATAAGGGTCGAATCCACGGAGAATTTGGGAAATTTGAGAAATATCTTTGAAATTCGATCAAATCGGACTACGAATTGAGTTTAGAAATTAGGCATTTTATAATATTAAGAAAGATAACTCAATTTCGAATCTACGGAATCAAAAATTGAGTGATTTGGATTAAAATTCGCGGAGTAATCGAAGTTTGAAAGTGGAAGAAAATATCGATCGTGAAAATGATTTAAAACCGAAATTAAACTGAAATTAAACTTAATCTACGATTCAAAATGTAAATCTAATGCTAAACGGAGGACCGCCCGTAGGGGGGATTTCTAGTGCTGGATTCCTAAAACTAATCAAAACTATATAACTCCAAGTACATCCGGTATGGAGCCACCGTCGGTCGCTTGCCGCTTCGCTTCCGGTTCTTCGGAGCGGATTTCTTCCTTCTTCATTGATTTGGGGGAAAAGGAACCGTCTACTGGGACTCCTTCTTTCTTTCTTAATGTTGGATAACCTCGCTCGAGTCAGAGGTCAGGTCAGACGAAACATCATTATGAAAGATTAAGATGAAAACACACAATCAAACCCAAAGTAGCCTTCGAAATGATCCAATTAATCGCCGGATGCATGGCTATTCATTCCGCAATTTTGAAGACAAAGATGTCGTTCAAGATGTGATTTCTCCTTCATCTCTTGATCAATTTTTGATTTCAAATGCTCCTCGGACGTAGAAATGTGTCTAGAAGAGAAATAAATTGATGGACGCTTGAATTGTGGTGTCTAAACAGTTTGATTTCACTCGAAAATCCAAGGCTATTTTTTTCCGTTCGAAGAACAGTTCTATTTATAGAACAAAAGAGGCGCAACCGCCGGATTTGAACTTCCATCGCAATCAACGGTCCGGATGACGTGCTGTTTGATCGAAACGGTGCGATCATTGATGGAGGGTTGAGATGTGTCCACGTCACGTGAAGAAGAGGCGTGTCGATTCATCGAGTCCATTGGATGTTCATCAGGCGGTTAAGGTGAGTCCACGTGTCGCCAGGTGAGTCGTTAAGATCTTCACTTAAATCGCATTTAAGGCATGTGGTTGATTGATGATCTGATGGACTCCGCGTCCACGCGATCTAAGTGTGATAATCCACGCGCTTTCATCCGATGCTCCACACTTCGCAACGTGTCCTGCAAACTTACAAATTCAAGGGAACATAGTCCCACAAGGAGAAAAAGAAAGGGAATGGTCAAGTATATAAGGTGGAACGTATTTGAAGGTTAGTGAGTTCCGATAAACGGATTGCTTATACTTACAATAACAATATATATAAATAAATATAAATATCTCACACGTGTCACCTCCGCGCCACACAAGCGCCCGCGTGGGCTCGCGTGGCTCTACCACGTGGCCTTGCGTGCCACGCCGCATCCACGCGGGTCCCGCGTGATAAACCAACCCCTTTTTTGCCCTTTTTAATTGTTTTTAATAATTAAAAAAATCAAAAATACACTTAAATAAATTCAGAAAAATTCCAAAAAATTCCTAAAAATTGTAAAAATCATAACTTTCAAAATACAACTCCAAATTAATTAAAATTTGTTTTGTTGGATCAGAAATTGAATAATCTATCATTATAAAAATTTAAAGTATTAAAATAGTAAGATAATGAATTTTAATTAAATAAATAAATTCATGTATTTTCTAAAATAACTTTATAAAAATATATGAATGTTAATAAGCATCATTTCTCTTATCATTTAATCATGAAAACAAACTTATAATCTAAAATATAATTAGGATTAAAAATCACATTTTGTTTAATTATGTATAATAATCCATAATTTGATGTATTTTTAGATTATAACATGAAATTATACAAAATGATAGGAATATACTTAAAATATGATAACATACATACAATTAGAACAATTAATGCTTTTATTTGCATTAATAATCGTATAAATTCATGTATAAATAGCATGTTATCACAAGGCCCAAAGGAGATCATTTTTTGATGTTAAATCTTGTCGTGGAGAAGAAATCAAGAGAGGATCATGATTGGATCAGATTGAGCATCACAAGACCAAGGACGAGCATTGCAACAGGGTTTGTGCGATGATTCAGATTAAACCTTACTTGTGATCATCTCCATAATAGTGCAGACATGTATTTTTTTTAATTTTTAATTTTGATGTAGTAGCTTTGACATCATACGCGCTGGCATATCTCTCTCTCTATTGATGCATATTGATCTAATGCCATTGCAAACTATTCTTCTCTCCTTGCCATCATCTCATCCTCATTTCATCTCTTTTTGTCTTAATTTTCCACTAAATTCTGATTTATCTCTTAATTAAAAAAGAAACCTAAAAGTATCACCCACATTCATCTTTGTATGCCTCATTTACACTCACTGCTTTCCATGCTCTTGCCTCTCATTTGAATATCTAATCTCATTACCTTAGCTCCTTTGGATTCAACCCTTGCTTATAGTATACTAAGTAGAGAATTATAAATTTTATTGCATGAAATCTATACACAAAAAGGATGTAAAACACATTTAGTGGAGTTCATCATCGAGCACCTAGATGTGTGCCACGTGTAGCACTAGATGAAGCCAAAATTTCTCAATTGAAAGTGGCCCTTGTTTTTGTTCAAAGGGCATTGAGTTTGTCAATATGAAACCATTAAATGAAATAGGTGCCATCATATGGATGCCCTAATATAATCAAATTAGGATCTCCACTTCATGCACCACATGCCCTTGAGGGAGTAAGCGAAGATCTGAGGCTCATAATATTTTGTGAGATGCAACAATTAAATTTCTGCCATGTCACTTGTAAGATAGAAACAAATAATCTTCCCACATGGTAAATTTTTTGAAAATAAAAGGTCATATAAGAAGAAGAAATCATTGGTTATGTAATTGGCCCATTATCCATAAATACTACCTCTAATTTGGCAACCATCATGTAGGTGCAAAATAAGTGCCACATGGTGTATTTGTAATGGGTGTTGAATAATCATTGCGTGGCACCACTCAAGCATATGATACAAGGATTGAATAAGCACTAGCTTCAATTTCACCTTGGCAGCTCACCACTTAGTTGTCTTTCTAGTCGTGCCCTACATGATGAGCACACCACGTGAAAAGGGGCCCACATATTTTACCTTAAAATAAATCCTAAAAATCTCAAGATATTCTTTAAAAATCCCTAAACCTTAGAAAATCAATCTCTCTCAAAATATAAATCCTTTTTTTTGAAAAATTTTCTTCATTGGATTATGAATTTCATCTTCTATGTAATATCCTTTAAATTCAAAATTATAAAGAGAATAAAATATTTTTTAATAAATATCATTAGATTGCCTTGAAAAAACAAAATATGTCAACTTAGATGTTGCTTTTAGATAAAAATATCTTTAATCTCCTTACTTATTTTTCAAAATAAAATCTTCTCAAATCTCAAAATCCAAATTTTTACTAAAATAGGTTGATACAAAAGATATTTTATCTTAAATAAGGTTCAAGGCATTATTTGTATACAAATAGCCTTAAAAAGTGGATTTTCAAAATTTGAGCTAAATGTATGCTAATAATAAATAGGATAATATTAATAATTGCACACACAAAATGTATGGTATCACAAATGATACGTGGCTGAAACCTAGATGCCATACTGATATAGATTGTGAATCCAATGGCTAAACTGTTCGCAACCATTTCTTGAGGGTTCTTCTTAATTTTCGAGGGGACACGTAGCATTATCTGAGTGCACACATTTTTTAAACTGCTAGATCTGATGGCTAGTGCTTGAAGCAACCAATTTCGGACCATTTCATGGTGCAAATGCCCAATAATAGGGATTTTTCTTTTATTTTCATCTGTTCTTGAAAATTTAAGGCTTGTTCTTGGCCAAAGTCGCTCCTTTCACTCAGTTGGACAATTTTTTTAGACCCTTCCTTGTCATGGTGGGGATTTGTACATAATTATGATGTGGGTTACCACAAAAGAATCAAAATTTCTCAAGGGGAGGTTTAAGGGATGTTGTTTTGGTGGAAAGATGTTGTGAATTTATAAGATTTATGACATAGAGCTCTTTCATTTTGATCTCACAAATAGAGAGGAGAGGGATCATTTTAGTAACCTTGATGTGGGGTTTTTATTTATCAGACAAAATCTCATAGCTAATGTTCATGAATCTCACAAAAATATGATTGTACGCTATTCTAGGGCTAAAAAATTCCCAAGCAGTAGATTATGGGGGAAGGATGGATTTATCGCACACAATAAGAGGAATTTAAGTACCTTGATAGTGATTCTTGGCTAATATGATCTTATTAGGAAAAATTTAAAATCTACTTCTTTATTACTCCTCCTTTTGAAAGAAAATAGAAGGAAATGGAGAGGAATGGTATAAATAGGGAAGAGGGAGGAGAATGAGAAGATGCAATGAAGAAATGGTGGTTTTGTGTTCTGAGAGGAAATGAAATAGAGAAGAAAGGGAAAAAGTGTGGATGGGTGTGGGGAGAGAAAATGGGAGGGAGAGAAAGAGAATTTTTTGAAAGAGGAAAGACAAAGAGTGGGCAGAAAAACCAAATTAAAAATTTTAAAATTTCATAATATGAGAGAGAGTTTCATAAGATCCACAAGAGTATGAGAAGAGACAATTATCCCACCCCTTGAACGGGTGTCTCTTCAAGGGGTGCCACCTTTTTAAGAGAAATTTTGTGCCTGTTGAAAGGATGCCTTTTCACACTTACCAAAATGAGAGGGTGTCATGTGAAGGGTTTTTGGTTTGTTAAAATTTTAGGAGTAATATGGGTATACTAATGTGCCTTGAAATCATAAGTTTAAGGTTGACTTAGTAAAAGAAGAACATGGGATAAAAATTAATTGAATTTTGAGAGTATGCAAATGTTTTTCTAACTTTGAGAGATCCTTTGACTTAGTCAAAGGGGTTCCTCAATTTTAGAAAAGTGGTTTAACTTAGTCAAAGGCTTAAACTTGAAGGTTTTAGGTCAAGAAGAGGGTCTGGTTAGGTGATAACATATAATTTATACATGAATTACATGATTATTAATACAAATTAAGGCATTAAATATTCCATTTGTATGCATGTTATCATATTTTAAGTGCATTTCTATCATTTTATGTAATTTTAGGTTCTGATATACAAATATATCATTTTATGGATAATTATGAATAGTTAAATAATGTAGTGCTCATCCTATTTATCTTTGAGATCGTAATTATATTTTCATGATTAGGTGATAAGAGAAAATATTTTTTATTTACACTCATGTATTTTTCTAAATTTATTTTCTAAGAATAATGTGTGTATTTTTGAAATTAAAATTAACTCTCTTGTTATATGAATATTTTGACTTTGTATAATGATAGATAATTCAATTTATGATCCAACAAAAAAAAATTGGATTCATTTGGAGTTGTATTTTGAAAGTTATGAATTTTCCAATTTTTAGGAATTTTTAGAATTTTCTTAAATTTATTTAAAGCTAATTTTTATTTTTAAAATAATAATAATAATAATAAACGTGTGTGCGTGTGTGTGCGTGTGTGCGTGTGTGCGTGCGTGTGTGCGTGAAAAAGATTAGTGGGCTTAAGCATCCATTATGAATTTATTCCATTAAATGCGTAGTCGTCATATTCGCGTCAATAATATGAATATATTCAATGTGGGACTATTAATGTTTGTTTTTAGTTACAAGTGACATGGCGCAACGAGAAGCGTCCGATCGCGCAATTAAATCGCGATCGTCAGATTTCACTAGCTCACGGGGGTACATGGTGGCATCTGATTAGGCAACAATTTGATTTAAAGATGATTTAATCTCAATCGCTCATCTGGGGAGTTATAATGGTCGAGATTAAATGCGCTCGATGGACAGGTGGACTCATCGTGATCGTCTGATGAAGATCGAACCGATGCGACTTAAAGACGATGATTCGCCAAACGATGTTTAATCTCACGAGTTGATCAAATCAAAACGATGCATCCAACGATCACGCCCAATTTCTGTATAAAATTGAAATTTTCTTTGATGGAAAACCTGCTCTTGGATTTTCGAGCAAATCGAACTGTTTAGACACCGCAATCTGAGAATCATTTGAATTCTAATTCTTCTAGACTTATTTCCATGTCTAAGGAGTGTTTTAAATCAAGAATTGGTTGAAAGAATCGGAAGGAATCACATCTTAAACGCTCAACATTGTTTTCAAAATTGCAGAATGAAAAGCCTTGAATCCGGCGATTAATTGGATCATTTCAAGCGCAACTTCGGGTTACATTGCGTGTTTTCATCCTAATCTATCTTCCTTTAGCATTATATTTACATTTTGAATCGTAGATTAGTTTAATTTTAGTTTTAATTTCGGTTTTCATTTATGTTTGCGATTGAATTTCTTTCTCAATTTCAAATCTCGATTTCTCTGCAAATTCTAATATAAATTTAGTGATTTTTGATTCCGTGGATTCGTATTGGAGTTATCTTTCTTAATATGCTAAAAATCTCTAATTTCTCACCTCAATTCATCGTCTGATTTGATCAAATTTCAAAGATATCTCAAAATTTCCCTTATTTCTCCACGGATTCGATTCTTATTCACCACTATACTCTTTAATTAGTGATTTAATCTTTAATTTGGTGAGTTTGGAACTTGTTTTGACACGAGATTGTGTGTATTCAATGACCACACAAAATCGTTTCGTCATTAGGTCAATGGAAGTCTTTTAAAGATTCATAAGATTGAGTAGTGGCACCCTCATTTTCATGAGCTTACTTTTTTCATGTCTTCAAAGTCTTTGGATTTGTGCATGTCCTCGAATGATAGATTATTCATTTTTTTTAATCAAGATTAGCATGTTGTTCACTTGATATGAATGACCTCTAATTATTATATTTCTCTTGAAGTGGTATTGTCTTGGTGCTCCTTGGACGCTTCTTTCACTTTTGAGGTGTCCCCACCAGATTCTCATCGATTGCCTATGATTTGTTAGGGGATTTTATGCTTGAATGTTAATAGCCGCTGCTAAAGAATTATTATCGAAAACATTTGATTCGGCAACACAAGATCATCTTCACAATGCCTTTGGGTTATGACTAGTCTTCCTTGGGTATTCAAGGTGAATTGAGGGTTAGATTAAGTGCATGAATAGGATCGTAATCATTTTTTTTCTTTATCTGTCTCATTAGAACTCCGATTGACGCCAAGTTTGATGCATTGAATTCTTCTCTTTTCCATCTTTCTAAATATTCAATTATCTTTATTTTTTCTTCTAATTTCATTCTTTGATTTGACTTAATCAACTGAGATTTCATCTCCTGTCATTGTCAACCCAATTTCTTGCGGTGTTTATTGATCATCGGCGGTCAAACTAGGATAAATTGATAAGTATGTCCCTATAGCTTATTTGGATAACCTCATCGTTCAGTAGAAGAGTGCATTGGACAATTTCAAGAATTTTACAAGGGATTCAAGCTTGAAGATAGCCCTCTATTATTTATTAAATAATTTACGAAAACATGGGTCTATTATTTAACGACTCTAATAAAACGAATTTTAAGTTACATATTTCGTAATAGCACAAAACTTTTTTTAATTAGGCAAGTGTACGAACAACGGTCATAAGAGAAATAAAATTTAGCGAGGATGTAATTTGATGTCATCGAGGAGACTTCATTGGGTAGTTAGCTGGGTGATCCATATAAGCGCTGCAGAGTGGAAGTTGTTAAGAATTCGGAAAGGTTGTCGAATTTAATGGCGGGGGAGAAGAGCGCCGACGAGATCGGTAGCTATAAAGTGGACGAGACACCGAAGACTCTGCCAACAACATCTGCGTCTAGTAATTCTGCGGCGACGATGCATCGTTGTGGATCACGGCCGCAGCTCGATCTCTCCGGAGCCGCGATCCAGGGGAATCTCGAGGAGAGGAATCCTACTATACTGTTGCCGAATCAGTCGGACGATATCTCCCACCTCGCGGTAGATATCGGGGGTGAGTTTTCGTTTTGTGGTTTAAACCCTGGGAGAGGTTTTTAGACGTTTGAGTCGCGAGGTTCTGGTTGCGTGAGTTTTGAGTTTTAAAGTTGTCCACGAGCTGAAGGTAATAGTGAGGTCATCGGTATTTTACTTGATGAGGCCACAATGATTCTAACATATTTTTGACATCCAAAACAGTATTGAGTTTGAATTTCTTGGCAATCTGTGAAAATTTAGGTTAATTTCCAATTTGATGCCGTTCAGCTTCAACTAGAAGTGAGGATCACGAGGCCAAAACCAATGACTGGAATATTGCCTATCTGAATCAACACTAATTCTCCATGTTGAGTTGACATGAACTCTTGCTAACTGCTAATCAATTCTCCTTCTTTTTAACTCTCTAAATTATGGATGCACACTTCAATTGAAGAGATATAAACAATGGTTAAGATAAATGTTTCTGAAGATCGCCAAATTATTTTGACTTTTAGCTTGACATTATGTATTCCTCAACAGTCCATCTTTTGATTCAAAATTCTGTCAAGGTTTAGTTGAGACATCTTCAAACTACTGAATTTTTTTTGGAATGCATCTCCTACCAAGACGCATTGCATCATGAACCGATGATATTATTAGTTTTACATAAAATACACCGGGAAAGTAAGGATTTTGTACACCAATGGATTCATGATGAAGTACCTGCAGCTTTCTCAAAATGTATCTTAATTTGATGATACAATCCCGTTACATTTTTCCTTATCCTGCTTTTATGATGTGTTCTGTGTTCACTACTGTGTAGAGAAGATAGCCTTTTCTCTTTACATGAGCAGCATTATCATGGAAGTGATTCTTTTTATCCCTTTACTTGAGCACTAATGTGTTCAGTATAAAAAAATATTTTTTTAAGCTTTTGTAGGATGCCATGTTAGTTTTTATTTTGCAGCGAGAGACCTTCATGTGAGACATGCGGCAGCCCATACTTATGAGTCACATACCAAATAGTCCTCCTATCTTTGGCCTGTATAACTTGACAAGAATGTAACAGAGGTAGTGTTCACCAAGGTTTTGAAAAACACCGAGGATTAACCAGTTTTCCCTCCATGGATATTCTTCATCGTTGGAGAATGCAGATACTTTGTCCATGCTGTAATAAAGAAGCCTTCTTTCAGAAGCTTTGGTTCGCCCATCTCTTCTTGATTATTATATTAGTCAGTTTTCTCTAATCAAACTGCATTACGTGCTTTGCCAATGCTGAATAGAAGCTGAGATTCTGTATAGAGATATTTAATTAGACATTTATCACTGACAGGATCACTCATTAAGTTGGTTTACTTCTCAAGACATGAGGAGTCTCCGCCAGATGAGAAGAAGAAAAGTATTGCCAAGCAACGGGCTAGACTTTCCAATGGCCTGGGAAGGAGATTTCCAGTTCTTGGTGGGAGACTGCACTTTGTGAAGTTTGAGACAGGAAAACTGAATGAATGCATTGATTTTATTGCCTCAAAGCAGCTTCATCGTGGTGGTAAAGACTCAATTCTTAACGAATACTGTGGATGATTGTCATCTCATTTTCACAAAACTTATTTGATTGCCAGGAATAAAATTATGTTCACTTAGTCTTGGTTTTTTATAGGTTCTTCATTGTGCACAAGTTCTGTTCTGTCATTTTATGCCTATAGGGATTAGGTGATTAGTTTCTAACGAAGATAGTTTTGAGCATTTTATGTATTATGAGGGATAGTTGTTCATTTCTTTATGTAATAGTATGATGCCTTCTTAATAGATATTTATTATTCAGGTATTGATTCCCCATCTTGGCGTTCAGGGAATCGTCAAGCTGATAGCACAATAATTAAGGTACTTCCAGACTTGGTATCCCTTAATATCAGTTTATATCTTGTTGTAGTCATTCATAGTTTTAGAACATTTAGGGTGTCCTCTCTGTTTAGAAGATTTGATTTGTTTCAGACTAAAAACACAGTAGTAATATTATTTTTCGTGTCTTGTGCCTTACTTTACACAGTAGAAAAGGCTGTGTAAGCAATTTAATCATGAGTGATCTGTTTTTACGTCTTATCTACAGTAACTTTGTATCTGATTATTTTGATCAGAAAGGCAGATTGATACTGTCATAAGAGGTTGCTTATCAGCTACATTGTTTCTTAATTCTATGTCTGGGTCTACATTCAAGGACAATGTATATATGTCATGTAACCATTGTTTGAACCAAGCCTGATGCCAGAGCCCTCGATTTGTTTTCGTATAATGGTCGTGGCCTGGCATTACATGAACACCTAAGTATACTCTTTTACTCAGCCCTTAGGGACACCTTTTGGTTTGTTGAAAGCTTAGGGCTTAAACTACAGAAATCTTTGTTGGATGTATTGGACTCGCAAAATGATAAGATCACTTCTGTGGGATCAATTGATTCTGCTCCATGTAACTCCCAATATATTAGATGATAATGATGTTACAAAGTTTTTTCACACCCAATGAGAGGGGAGAGAGGAAAAGAACAAAGTCCTGGGCCTCCTCTTTGTCCCTTCATTTAATCATCAATATATGGGCTTCCATGTAATGGGTCTGTCATGGGCCTTCCTGGTCATATCACAAAACCAAGTACTTTGCTCGGTGCCCTTGCTTGGATTGGGAGTCCTAGTCTAGGAACCGGGTTTTTTCATTTTAATACATTACATTTGATTCTTACACAACCTTCCAAAGTGATGGCAGATTCCCCCATTACCTTGCATCTCTTTTGTTCTTTGTCCATCTCTCTCTCTTCCCCTTATCAAGGTGATCATTTTAATGTTTTTTTTTTCTATAAATTTTTTATAAGAAGGAAAATCTACGGAGATCGTTGATCAACTTTAGGTGTGAGAGAAATATAGTTAGGGTCATTTTGAACCTCCCCACCCCAGCCATTTGTCCCCTTGTGAGCCAACATGAAAGACAACCGTCCACATCATGGACTACCTCATCCATTGTGACCGTCCTCCCCTTGAAGATATCCTCTTTCCGATGCAACCATATTGCCCTCATAACTGCTAAAGGCCTTCCCCCTATTCTGGCACCATCCTAGAAGTCTAACGCATAGAAATTCCTAGAAGGCCTCCTTTGAAGAAGTATCCACCCAAGGAGTCTTCTTGGTAGCCCAAATCACCTGAGCAAATTGGCACTCAAAGAAAAGGTGGAAGCAATCTACTTTGTCTCCTATACACGTGACACACTTTGCAAAGTGTCTGGGAATAGCTTTTTCTGGAATACTCCTGTCTGAAATCTTGTTCCAAAGAGCAATCATCCAAAAAATGGAATGTCTAATGGCACTTTTGTTTCTAAATGATCTTACATGTCCTGATGATGGCGGACATCCCCACTATCTGTTGACCTCTAATTGTATTCTACATGCCTCAGAATATAGCACTATCCCCTAATTTGGTCTCAAAGAGCTCATAGACCTGAGGGAAAGTCTGCCTCAAGCCATTCTTGAACGTAAATGCTCCTCGAACTAGAGCTGTGTAAGCCTCTCAGTCATGCTGTGTGCCATAACTGTCCCTTAAAACCCTTAAGGCCAGTTCTTTCACAAAACTCACAGTCTTGGCCATCCACAGTTTGTAAATGGAGTACTCCTAGGCCTCCTTGCTTGATTGATTTGTTAGGTTTAATCTCAATTAAGTGGACATAGTCATGTATTATTGTTGATTAGCCATCATTTAATCCCATTTAGTGATTCAATTATGTTAAATGAGGAGATTAAGACATTCAATTACGTGTGTGGAGATTATTTATGTGTAGAGACAATTAAATCAGTTAATAGTCAATAATGGGCTGACTAATTATTAATTATGATTTAGGAGCTGTAAATACTCTCCCCGTTGCTGCTGCAGGGCCTGCAGGCCGCCATATGCTGGCCCCCTTACGCCACATCTGTCATGATGATGGTGGAGAAAACTCTTGCCCCCCACTCGTTATCCTCTGATTTGCTATTCATTTCTTGGCCCATTCCTCCATGGCCCAAGGCTTTGGCTTCCTTCAACTAGCCTATAGCTTTGTCTCTTGCTACATCTTGTCTAAGGGATGGACCTAGGGCTTTGTTAGCTTAGCACTTCATTCAGTTGACCTAGGGCTTCTTTCAACCAGCCTATGGTGTCAACTTTCTTAAACCGACCTAGGGTTTTCACTTCCTTCAACTGCGCTACTAATGATGTACCATACATTTTGAACATGGCGCCTGCTGTGGAAAACATGCCTGGTTGCAAGGGAGCAAAAGATCTCTGATGCTGGTTGCAATTGTGACTTTCTTTTGCTGCGGTTGCACAATTATATAGGAAGATATTCCACTCGATTCTGCAAAGAGTTTTACCTAGCTAGCAGCAATCTCAGTTTTGAATTTTTGCCTCTACTTAGGGTTCCACCTCCACTCTACCCTTGGGGGTTGATTTCCCTGCCTTTCAAGTATCAATGAACCACAAGTTTTCACTCTGCCTAGGGTTCCATCTAGGTTTCGCTTCACCAAGGGTTCTAACACAACCATAGGGCAGAAACAATGCAGGATAGTGGGTTGAATCCACAAGCATTGGTCTACAAGAAGAGTTAGAGTCTGAATCTACAAAACTAACCTCGTCACTCCTTGAATCTACAAGGGGTTGTACTTGAACCCACGGGCATGGAGCACTATCAAACAGGGAGAAGACTCAGGAAGAAGAAAATAAAGATCTCAAAAGGGAATAACTTTTATTGTGTCATTACAGGTTACAATGGAGGCCTTATCCAAGAATCAAAAAGAGAAAGGTCGTCCAAAGGAGAAAATCCTTGAAAAAGACAATTCAAAGTCATAAACGTACAACTCTAACAATATGCATGTGCTAGGGGACAAAACTAACAAAAGAAAAAGGAAGTTTTTAGGCTTTGGTTGGCCTCAACAGAGATATTCTGCAGATACTGGCAGCTGTAGAATTTGACATGAATTATTTATCTCCAAGTGATCCTCTACACAAATAATTGACCTAGAAATGTGGGCATTGTTAGCTCTTAGAGATTCTCCCCTGGCCTACTAAGTTTTGATTGGACCTCTTTGAGTAGCCTTTGTAGGCTCTTTGCCCAAAGAAACAAGAGGCACAAATTGTCTGGACAATCACCGAAACCTTCCCTCATGATCGTCAGAAACCCTCCTTCAAATCATCTCCTGATCATCTGAATCCCTCCCCTCACGATCACATATCGCGTGAACAAACTTGATCAGAATCGCAATCTCTAAAGTGTGTTGCAAATGATTTCCTCTTCAGTGGAGAGTCTGTTCCGAGTGATCTCTACTCAAGGCACTTCCCATGCTTCCATCAGGCTTGATTTAGAAAGAAAGTGATCAATGGGATTTCACAAAAATTTAGACCTTACTCTCTCCTATTTAGAATGAATTACTAACCTTGTTTTATTACCTATTTCACATGTCCCTCTTAATTATAAAAAGGGGCATGGGGGTAGCAAAGAACTCATGCATTAGGTATACTCAGGAAGCTTGGGCAATGTAGGGATGGGTGACCTCTTGGGAATAGGGGCACCAAGGTGGAAGACTCTGGAGTTAACCATGCTCAGGCTTGGGCATGGCAGGGATGGGTGATTCCATGGGAAGAGGGACTTTAGGGTGGAGGACTAAGGAGGTAAGCATGCTTAGACTTGTGCATGGCAGGGATGAGTGACCCCCTTGGAAGAGGGATGCTAGGGTGAGCAGAACTTCAGGTTAAAGGGTGCTCAAGCGTGGGCAGTCATGGGATGGTTGATCTCTTGGGTGAGAAGAAGAGGGTACTTGTACTGGTTGATCACTGATTTTGGGTAATCTTCATTTACAGCTTAAAAAAAAAAAAATTTACCCATTGCACATGGACAAGATCTTGGTGAGATCTATTGCCTGTACATTTATGTATTTCAGGTAAACACATTTTTATGTTTGTCAGAAGTTAAGGACTTATATGTAATTACATGCATATCTGACCGTTGTAGTTACCATTACAACTAACGGTTAGTTCTGGCTATTATAAATATGTAAACATGCATTCAATAAAGATATGTTTTTACCTTCTCAACCTCTGTCCTTCTCTCTGTCTATGCTTATTATTAATCCGCTGAGGATTAAATGAAGGTGAAAGCTTAATCTTGACAATTTTACGAATCCATGCGGAAGGCCACATTATTGCATTTAGTCTCAGACGAGAATGAAATATTATGGAGGATTTTTTTGTCGCTTAGCTATCTTTGGGTCTTTCAATTGTTCTATTTCCATTGGTCAGCTTACAAAGAACGGGGTATAATTGCAACATTGAAGTGTAGAATACTATTTTGCCAGAAAACTGTAATGTATGTCTTCCACAAGTGTGATTCTCATTTTTATGTTCTTGGCTTAGAGGATAAGATCCTGTTGGAATTGCAGTCTTGAACATCCAAATATTTTACCATTTATTTATTGGCAGGCTACTGGAGGAGGAGCTTACAAATTTGCAGATGTTTTTAAAGAGCGCCTTGGAATTAGTCTTGATAAGGAAGATGAGATGGGTTGCCTTGTAGCTGGAGCAAATTTTTTGCTGAAGGTTTTCCTTCAGTCATATTTGCAATCTAGTTTTAAAATTCCTACGTGCTTATTTTTGTGCTTAATTTGTTGTTTCTTCATAAGCAAATTCAAACTACTACTGTCCTTTTCTTATCCGTCTGAGTATTTATTTGCATTTGGTCGAGTTTAATATCTGTTATGCTCACTTTTTGATAAGTCACGTCATGAGTTAGATTTTTCATGATAGACGTTCATTTTTAAGCTATTATAGTTTACCTGTTTTCCAGAATTTGATATGGAAGAATGAACTGCATGCAACAGGCTGTAAACAAAGATACGTTATGTTTATATTGTGAAACTGGAGATCATTAAATATGACATGGTTCATGTGGCTTTTCCCTTGAGGGGAGTATCTGAAAAACTTCGGAACTCTTCATTTTCTTGAAATTTTCAGATGGAATGTTTTAGTGTTCATTTATTTCCTTTATTTAAATTAGTTCATTGTGCATTTATTTCATTCATTGTATTTCACTTTTTAATTAATTCTGGAAATAATACACACAGGTTTGTTATTGCATACTCCTATAAGTTTTTTTTATCAAGTTGTCAGTATTTTGATAGATGTTTATCTTTTACTGGTCAAATCTTGTAGAACAAACATTTTGTCAAGGGACAGAAGGACATCCGTAATTTGTAGGGTTCTGAGTGTATTATTGTAAAATGTACCCAATATGACCATTTGCTGAATGCTGTTTTAAAGTGGACACTTAACTTTAATATTGTATTGCCAAAATTACCAGCCGTTTGTTACAAAACTTATATATATAGGGCTATATAATAATTTAATACATTGCTGAGTTTTATTTCTCTATAAGTATCTAACTGTTTCTCGACATCTCTTTGTGGGAGGTCCTACTACACATTTGATGCAAGAGTAGAAAGCAAGAGAGAGTAATGAATGGGAGTTTTTGACTCTAGAACTCGACAAAGACTTTTGCAGTATATATTCCAGTTTTTCCCATGACTTTCAAAAGGTAGCCCTTTGGGATTTTTTTGAACATCAAAGGATGATCACCTGAAATCGGCGATTTCTTGGTATTAGTAATTCTTCCAACCCAAGAGGTCATCCATCCTTGGACTGCCTGAGCCTGAGAGCCCTTCATCCTGGTGTTCTTCTTACCCCAGGGCCCTCTTCCCATTGAGTCATCCATCCCTGTATTGAACAAGCCTGAAGATGTTAAACTCTAGAGTTCTTCTCCACCATAGTTATCCTCTTCCCAGGAGGTCACCCATCCCTGGGCTGCCCAAGCTTGAGCATGGTTAACTCCAGAGTTCCTCTCCACCCAGTGTCTCTCATTATACTTAAGAGGGCCTGCCTCTTTGTGATTATGCCATTGTATGTAATGAACCTGTCTATTATCTTGAACTTAGGAGCTAGGATCCTATCAGAATAAAAGTACTAAATAAAAACATGGTTCTTAGAAGGTCCAAAAACTGTGGCTCAATGATATATCACGTTGAAAATAAATAACAAACAAATTCTGGAATAAGAATGTGATTGGCTACATTCACCACTCTATATTTATAACTGTGTGGTTTGCTCATTGATTTTTTCTTGCTAACAAGATGTTGTTTCTATTAGGCAATTCGTCATGAGGCTTTTACCCACATGGAAGGCCAAAAAGAGTTTGTGCAGATTGATCAAAATGATCTTTTTCCATATCTTCTAGTGAATATCGGATCTGGGGTTAGTATGATTAAGGTATGTGAATTCTGGATACTAGAGTTGAAATTGTGTGTTAAACGTGGAATGCAGTCAAAACAGTTGTTTTGATCTTTGATTAGGTTGAAGGAGAGGGGAAATTTGAGCGGGTTAGTGGGACAAATGTTGGAGGGGGTACTTATTGGGGTTTGGGGAGGCTTTTAACAAAATGCAAGAGGTCTGGTCTTAGCTTCATTTCATTTAGTTACAATTTTTTCCCCAGAAATTTTGAGATTCTTTCTGATTGCAGTTTTGATGAGTTGTTGGAACTGAGTCAAAAAGGAGACAACAGTAATATTGACATGCTTGTCGGTGATATTTATGGTGGCATGGATTACACTAAGGTATATTTCTAAGTCACTAATTAGTTTTAATGTTCTTAAAAGCAACACTTCCGTATTGGGACCGTTTGAGATAGTGCTTTGAATGCACCTTTAACATAGACGGGTATAATTTTGCTTTTTGTTTCATTTAGGTGTTGCATTGGTAGAGATGATATGTTACCTATGCTATTTCTTATGAGGGTACGGACAGAATTTATGCTAATTTACTCATCAGTTGACATGATGGTAGAAACAAATATTAAAACCAAAAACAAGTTTCTGGGTACTTGCTTTTGTAGCTGGTAACCTGGAAATATGAAAAATTGAAGGCTTGGGAATGGGAAGTCAACGGTCGCTGTTAGAAGATAATGGTACTTTGGTGATTGACTGTATGCATATGTGACCGTTGTAATTAGCCATCAGGTTGTATCTCTAGTTGTAATTCGTGACTAAGGAATTTCAGAACTATAGCAAGGCTCCAACATACATATGTATAAAAGGAAGGAAAAGGCACAAAATGGAAATCTGAGTACAAATAATGCAACTGACATCACAGGTGATAATCACTTGATTAAAATTGACAAGCCACAACCTGCTGGTTCCCTAAAATCAGTTGAAAAACAACTATGTAAAGGGATGTGTAAATACTAGGTCTGGAGCATTAGACCAGCCTATTTCACTGAGAAAAGGACTTTGGGAGTGTATAAAAACCACCCCTTATCCTTTAAGTAGTTACCTTGCATTCACAAAGGTAACTAGCTCATAGAGGGCATTCTTAACTTCACTACAACATGAACATATCCCAGAAAATAATGAGAAAGCTCGTACTCTTCTGCCCTGGAAAACGGCAGTGGAAGAGGAAATAAAGGCATTGGAGATAAATGTGACATGAGATAGTGTTCAATTGCCACTTGTGAAGAAACCTTTTGGATGCAGATGTGTCTTCCCCATAAAGTATTTATTGGATGTAAGCATTGAAAGACATAAAGAGAGATGAGTAGCTCAGGGTCATACTCATACGTAAAGAGAGATTATGGGGAAACTTTTGCTCCAGTAACAAAAATGAACACTAAGAATTCTAGCATCATTAGCAGTACATTATGATTGTCCATTACAAACAGTATAATGTTCAAAATGCCTCTTTACATGGAGAGTTAGAGGAGGAGATTTATATGAGAATGTCCTGGACATGCAAGCATGCAATATGATAGTAATGTGTGCAAGTTAAAAAGCGGTGTTATATAGTCGTAAAAAATCGAGTCCACCATGGTTTGGAGAAAGTAGAGTTAGAGCATGTTTTCACAAGCCATGAAGAAGTCTGGATATCTTCAGCCGAATGGAGGCGACTGGAGGGATGGAAGGCCAGAGTGAAGCGGTGACTGGAGGGGTGAAAGGCTAGAGTCCTATCACAGGCAGGGAGGTTGGTTTACTACGATCAATCTTGTCAGCGATCCCTATATTCTACCTCTCTGTGTTTGAATTTGCTACCCACAACGGTACACAATCGACTAGTGAGATTGATGCGGTGGTTTTTCTAGAAAGGCAGCAATGAGGGGGGGCAGACTGGCATTGATATCATGGGAGGTCGCCTGCAAGCCTACCTAGAGGAGGGGGTTAGGAATCCTACATTTCACAACGCTGAATGAGGCATTGTTGTCCAAATGGGTGAGCCGCATCATGAGTGCATGGGAGGAGATGGTGGTGAGGGTGCTGAAGGATCGATGCGATCTTGGGTTGGATTGAGATCGAGGGGCAGCCTTAGTATGCGGGGCCTCTTCATTTTGGCAAGGAGTCAGATGGGTTTTCCCCAGGGTTTGAAATTTTTTCACTGCCAAGTTGGGGGATGGTTCATCTTTTCATTACTGGCACAACAACTGGTTGTCTCGAGAGATTCTTCGAACCAAATTCCCTTGCCTGTACGCTTTTTCTCATACCTGCCATTCCACAGTTCAGGACTGCTGGGATGGCATATGCAGCCCTACCTTTGAGGGGCGCCTATCAATGTAGAGAGCCATGGAGCTCTTGTCCATGCACCAGTAGTTGTTGCATTTGCGACTTACAGCTGCCACAACAAATGGATGGGAGTGGGTGGGCGCACCTTTTCAGGTCTAAACTGCCTACTGGAAGCTACTTAGTGCCCATACAGAAGAAGAGGCTGACAAGGCAAAGGCTTGTCAATGCATATGGAAGGTTAAGGTCCCTCTGAAAGTGAGGATATTCAGCTGGTTACTGTTAAAGTGGCAGCTAATGAACCACGTATACTGAAGGAAGTGGTGGCCAGATGTACCATCATAATGCATCATGTGAGATGGGATCATTGAGGATGTGCCCCATTTCTTCTTTAACTGTGCTTTTGCAAGGAGGGTGTGGGAGAATCAGCAGATCACACGGCTGGACATCTCTTCAGCTGAGAGATTCTGGAGTTTTGTTGGGAAAGACGGGTTGGGGAGCATTGGTCCTGCTACGAGCTTGGGTAGTGCTTTGGGCATTATGGCTACACCACAATGATTGTATTTTTAAGGGGAGAGAAGCACTGTTTGATAGAGTCCTACATGAGGTTGAGGGTCTCCTGGCTATTTGGGGCCGGTGGGAGGTGATAGAGGGTGACCTGGTAGGCACCGCTCATGTAATCCTTACAAGCCATATATACATGGCAGCAGGTTGATCATCGGCCTCGGGTGATCTTCCCCCATTTTTTCAAAAAATAAAAAAAAAAACCTTCAGTCAAATGGAGATCATACCTTATCTTAGAAACATTCTAAGATTGGGAGTCACTATTTTGGTGGTGTATGTTGACGATAATATAATAACTACGAGTGATCCTGAAGAAAGAACTAAATTGGAACAAGAGCTCATGGGTGAATTTGGTACGAAAAATCTAGGCTTGATGATGTACTTTCTGGGAATTGACGTTGCTCACTTTTCCTAGGGAATTCTACTATCTCAACAGAAATACGCCCTAGATCTTTTGACAGAAACTGGTTTTGCAGAATGACAACTTGCTAAGACACCTATCGAAGTGGATTAAAGGGATCCTTAATGAAAAAGGAGCAACAGGCATATATAGGTTATTATCAGAAGCTAGTGGGAAGATTAATCTATTAGGTCACACCTGTCTTGACGTCTCATATGCTGTTAAGATTCTTAGTCAATTCATACATAGCCCTAGAATATCTCACTTACAGGCCACACATCAAGTACTTTAATACTTGAAAGGAACAATTGGATGGGAGCTGCACTTCTAGATGCATACACCGACTCGGAGTTACTGGTTTATTGGTTGATTGCTGGTCAACTACCAGATGCTATACATTCTTTAGCAGGAAATCTTATCACCTGAAGAAGCAAAAAACAGGAAGTTGTCGGAGGTCTAGTATTTACTTTCATATGTACTTAGCATATGTACTTTCTGAAATAGTATGAATCAAGGAAATTCTAAAGGATCATGTACTTACTGAAATAGTATGGATCAAGGAATTGTGAAGGATCTCAAGATCAAGATAGAAGGTCCAACCAGAATCTTCTGCAACAATCAATCAGCTATTAGCGTCGCCCACAACCCCCATACAACATGATCAGATGAAGCATGTCAACATTGATCGACACAAAATCAAGGAAATAGTGGAGGAAAATGATATCAGTACTCCGTATCTTGGGTCATTTGAGCAATGAGCAGACCTGTTGACCCAGGGACTAAGGACCAGTTTATGAAACTGATAGGCATGCTGGGTCCTGATAGATGTTCACTTAGTTTGAGGAAGGGGGGATGTTAGAAGATAGTAGTAGTTAGGTCATTGACTGTATGCATATGTGACTGTTGTAATTAGTCATTAGATTGTAAGCCTATATGTATAGGGTATCTATAATTGTACCTCACTACTAAGGAATAACATTTTTTTTCTTCTCTTGCATTTATCTCTCTCTTTCTTGGTTTCATTAATCAGACCATCACTATACTGAAGAGCTCCTTATACGGATAAAGTTGACAAATAGCAGTAATAGAGCACGTGGACATAAAAGATAGGCGATTAAAGTAATGTAAGCTGACTACAATGCTATCATATTTAATGCCATTTATTTGCCAATTGTCATAATGAGGATTGTCCTATATTATTTTTAGTGATTGTTCATGGTTCACTTGATGATTGTAAAAAAGGAAACCTCAGATAATAATTCACTAAAGAAAAAAGCAAGGGCAACTATGATGGTCTTGCCATTTTGTCAGTGATGAAATCATCACACCATTATTTACTTTTCCTGGTATCTCGTGAAGAAGAGATGGAAGTGGATAAAAATTATGGATTGTTGGATGTGCCAAAAACATGAACAATTGTATAAGTGAAATTATTTGGTGGAATTTATGTTTACTGGTTGAGAAGTCTGATACGCCTTGTCCCATGTCAAGAGTGCCAGCTGTGCACCTCCAGTGGATGACTGAGGATAAAGGTTCCCCACTTGATGCTAGTTCCCAGTGGAGCAGCTGGAGTACTTGACTGGGGGGCAGCGCGTGGGACACTGTAGTTGCCTGCACACCAGAATCTGAAGTAGTTGTCATGGAGAGTGTGCTGAGTGCAATGCTTAATTGTCCCACTTGCTATGCCAACTGTTGGGATTGCCAGTCCTTCGAGGTTTGTTTCTTGGCCCATCTTGTGTTCCATTGTGCAGCTCCTCTTGATCGCACTTATGAGTGCTGCCTCTAACATTGGCAGATGATAGACCCTCACAGACCTTGAACGCACCTATCAGATCTGCTAGTGTGACCCTTGAGTCCCATCTGCGCAGCACTCTCTGTTCAGAAGCTCTGATACCAGTTGATAGGCCCAAAATCCAGCCAGCATAGATAAAACCCATTTCACTGAGAGCATTGCTGCAAGGGACTTTCAGATGGTATCCTGTTCGCAAGAGATGGAAGGGAATGAAAATAATCTGTTGTTGCATGGGCCCAAGGAATGCAGAAATGTGTTAGTTAAAGTGCTCTGTCTAACTAAGATGAACATGATGGTCAAATTCCTAAATTTCTCCAAAATGAGGTAGTTTACTGTTGGCACCAATGTTATGAGGCAAGACACATCATGGTATGAAGAAAGTCGAGCTTCTATTTTCTTTGAGGGTGACCCAGTCAATCGGGTTTACCTGGACGAAGTCTTCTTATGAAATTAAATACTGGGGCTGTGTAGGTTTAGCAAACAATGCCCAGGTCTGGTAGGGAGGACCAGTGTAAAGGAGCTGTTCAGAGATTGGCAGTGTTCTTATAGAAAAGTTTTGATGCTGTTTTGGTGGGCAGCTGACAAATTCTTTGTGGGAGCACCTGTTTGACTTGCAACCAAGGAGCATTGTCGTGGCCTATCATCATGACTTTTAGCCTCTTGCATTGGTAAGTGATGTGGTAGAGGCAATAGAGGAGATTGCATTCGTCAAGGGCCTCAACTCAGAGATTAAAGGAGAGCTCAACTGTTCCGACCCACTGGCCTCATCAATCCTCAGACATGGTCCTTTCTGTCAAGGAGCTTAACCATTATTGTGGCATTACTTGAGGACATTAAGCTGCCTTCTAGTCCATCAACCGCCCCTCGACTATAGCCTCTTGATATCTCAAGGGAAGACTTGTCTCGTTGCCAATTCCTCTAGAAAATTCCCTGGCAAGAGAAATGCAGCACTCCACTGCCTAATAGTCCCAGGAGAATTGCAAGTGCATTGCGTGAAAGACCTCTGCTTGTCCTTTGAAGAGTGCTTTGACTTGGTGCGTCACTGTGCCCAAGAATTGTACATTATTATAGTTGAAGATGACGAGGAGATTGCAGAAGACACCCATGTGACCAAGAAAAACAACAATATGGATTCATTGGAGGAGCAAAATATCTTGCTTATGGTACATTCAATAGAGGGACTTAGCTTGGTATGATGAAATATCTTGCTTGTGGTACATTCAATGCGTGGCCATTAAGATGTCAAATGGAAAAGGGCCCCTAGATCAAATGACGTTCTTCTACAAAGAGTTTTGGGAGACGTCAAGACGGATGTTATGGCCACCATGAAAGAAGATATTTCCCCAGCAGAAATTTATGGTGTGGAGAGCGTCAATAGATCATTTCTTTTATTTTTGTCAAAGTGTCAAGGGGCAATTAGTGCGGGGAGTTCTAGTCCATTTCATTGTCCAACTCTATCTACCTCATAATTGCAAAGGCCCTGGCTAATAGGCTAAGGGGGTAATTGGTGAGCTAGATAGATCCTTCTAGTCTCCCTTCATTCTAGGCAAATAGTTGGTGGATGGCACAGTCTTGGCACGAGAAATTCTCTTGCTTGTGACTTTTGTAAATGTCCATGTGTGGAACAGGCTTTTCAGTAAAATGGGTGGGCTAGGTCAACAGGCATCCCAAGGGGGGATGGATCCACCTGCAAAGGGGAGTCAAGCAAGAATGTCCTATAGTCCCATCACTGTTTGTCCTTGCAGTGGAAACCCTGGTAATATGTATAAATGAGGCTTGAACTTCTGGGTTGTTGATGGAGTTTCAGATTCTAAGCTACCCTACAGGCATTCCCTTGTTGCAATACGCCGATTACACCATATTCTTTATGGAGAGCTCTGTAGAAGAGGTGATATACCTATCTATGTTGTTGATCTGTTTTGCTGATTGCTTGGGTCTTCAAATCAACTTCCCCAGATTGGTTTTTTCGGCTTCGGATTGTTTGCATGAGAAAGAGATCCTATGCTCAAGGGCATTGGGGATGTCAATCAAGACATTACCCATGCACTATTTGGGTTACCATTGTCATGGGGCCGACATCGGATTAGGGATTGGTAGCCAGTGATTGAGAAGGTGGAGAGGAGGCTAGAGGGGTGGCATGCTGGGCTGCTCTCAAGGGGGAGATTGTTGTTGTTGTGATCAGTGCTCTCAGTGATCTTTCTGTGATCAGTGCTCTCAGCTAGCCTTTCGGTATCCGGTCAAACTAGGGTGTTGCACCAACAAGCTAACCTACAAAGTACAAACTTGGTGTTTTTGACAGAGTGGGCATGCTCATGATCCCTGAGACGGATTTGACAATGAAGGTATTGAAGGACAGCTATGGCCCATGGATGGACTGGGAGGTGCCTATAGACTAGGTGATTGTTAGAGGGGAGTTTGCTTTCTAGCACAGTTTGAGGTTGGTGTTTCCGCTAGTCTAGGACTTCTTCTATGCCAAGTTAGGGGATGGAATCTCGTTTCATTTTTGGCAGAGCGAATAATTGGCTCTAAGCACCCTCTGGGTGGAGCTTCCACAGCTCCATTGTCTTGGCATAGAGTTCTCAGTCAATGGTTAGGGCTAGTTGGGACAACTCTTTTGATGAGGAAGATTGCTCTCACTTGTTCTTTGAGTGCGTACTTGCCTGCGTAGTATGGGCTAGCCAGAGGAACTTAAGAATGGATGTCACATCAGATGAGGCCTTCCAGGAATCTCTCATGGGAGATACGTGCAGGAGATAGTTGGAGGAAGTAAGCCTCTTTGCAGTGCTATGGGCACTATGGCTGCACGGTAACAAGGTTTCTATTCAAGAGAAGGGTGGCGTCAGTAGACAACATAGTCCACAATGCAGAGGGTTTTGTAAGTATAGTGGTTTAAAAGGGTGTGGGAGGGGAAGGGTTGACCTGCATTGGTCACTTTTATATCTTATCAGGCAACGAGGTATAATTGTTGGAGGATCACCTATCTTTGGTGATCTTTTGCATTTAAAAAAAATAAAATACTGTCCTCATTGATTGCAATGCTACTTATAATTTCATTGCTGTGGATCTTTGCATTGAGCTTCTTGTACCACTCTTTACCTCAGAGGATTGTAATATCACATTGGGTTGGGACAATCCACTCTGCAGTTGAGGATTTTGTGGGCAGATTAACCTCGAACTTTCCACTACTTGGGTGGTGGAAGATTACATTCTGCAACCACTAGAAGGCATAAAGTGGCTGCAAACTTTGGTTTCCATTGCGACATGGGCAATTCTTGTGACATGCCCATCAGGGATACACTAAAAGGCCTTGAGGACCACTGGAGTTGATGGGATTGGCTGTGTCTGAGGAGACTTTGATTCTGAGGGATCTCCAGACCATATCATATCTGGCGCTGGTGACAGCTGGAAGGAGCACCAACCAGGTGGCACCACTGCTGCCTCCCTTCTCATTCACTCCCTGTCACACCTCTTGTTCTTCTGTTCATCTTCTTTCTCTCATCACATTTCCTTGTATTTTTTTTTGTGGGGTGGGGGACTGCCACCCCAAGATCTCCCTTCTTTCTCTAGCTCTCTATTGATGCAAACTGTCATATTTTGGGGCATTTGGATTTTGAAATTGTCTCCATGTGGAACTGGTTATTTCTTTCGGCTGGATTTGGGGCCTACCAAAGTCCCTATCCAAATATACTCTGAAAGTTATCAGAAATATAATCTGTGCAGTCAATTTAGCAGTGAATCTTAGTGACTCATAATTGTGTGGTTTAGCCAAGATTGCTGATGCCAAATATAGATCAATAAAAGACATGTATCGACATAGATGTGAAATTCCTCCTGGATGGAAACAAGTATTATGACAACCTGATAATCAAATGGAGACATGTTTCCATGGTTAGTGAATTATAGAGAACATACTATTTCTATTATGATTTCTTTTATTAGATTAAGGACACTCAACTTATATGCGAAAATCTTGTTGTTACCAACAATACCAAATAATTTGAGGGTTGGACCAACAATACCTCATAATTTTGTCCTGTTTTTCATTATAGTTTCTTTTACAGTGATTCATTTTTAATGCTTTTAGATTGGTCTGTCTGCATCAACAATTGCGTCTAGTTTTGGCAAGACAATAACAGCAAACAAGGAGCTGTCTGACTACAGACCTGAAGACATATCGCTGTCTCTGTTGAGAATGATTTCTTATAATATTGGCCAAGTGAGTTCTCATATCTGAAAATTGTTCTTGTATAAACACTTGTCATCCATCTCATTCCAAAGAGATTTTGGGGCCACATTTTATTTCATATGTTGGATACTACAAGAAATCATTATTCAAGGGATCTTGGATTCATAATAGATCAGAGACTATAAGGAATAGTGATCTTTTATAATCAAGCTCACTACCCTCTCACAGATCTCACATCTAAATGCACTTCGATATGGACTAAAACGAATCTTCTTTGGTGGGTTCTTTATTCGCGGTCATGCATATACTATGGACACGATTTCTTTTGCAGTACATTTCTGGTAATTTTCCAGCATTATAATCTTTATCAATTTAACACATTTAAAAATGCAATTAATATGCTCCCGATTCTATATGTGTCATTTTATCTTCAGGTCAAAAGGGCAGGCACAAGCCATGTTTCTTCGACATGAAGGCTTTCTTGGAGTTCTAGGTGCATTCATGAGCTATGAGATGCACGGCCTTGATGATTTGATGGTTCATCAATTAGTGGAGCGCTTTCCCATGGGTGCTCCTTATGTTGGAGGCAAAATCCATGGTCCGCCTCTGCAGGATCTCAATGCGAAGGCATGAAGATTTGCTTAGATATTGAATATACTGCCTTTGCTTTACTTTTTTTTTGATAAGAAAGCCTTTGCTTTACTTTTGCGGAGAGTATTTCTTGTTTTTCTTTGAGAAGTATTGATGTGGCGGAAAATGGAAGCATGGAGCACTCAAGATTTCAAAAGGCACAGTACCAAAACTGAAGAGAAATTAGTACTACCAAGAACACTTAAGGGAAATAAACTAGTGTAAGAACAGACGTGGCAGAGGAGAGAGAGAGAAAGTAGGGAGAGAGAGGAATAGGAGTGCTCAGTTCGGCCAGAAAAAGATATATTTTATTGAACAGAGGCTGGCTTTATATACAGGAAAGCCCAACGGCTAGAAAACTAGCCGTTGGATTCAAAATGCATAACGGCTAGTTTTTCAAACTAGCCGTTATGCATGACATCAGCAATGCTGATGTCATGCTTCCCAACAGCTAGTTTAACTTAGCCGTTGGGCCTAATCCTTAGTGGATCAGGTTTAGAACTATTTAGGTCTATTTCTGGAGCTAAATGGTTCTCCGAAATGGGCCCACTAATGGGCCTAGACAGTGGGCCCATTAGTGGACCTAATTGGTCCCCTAACTGGGTTAATCATTTAATAATCCTAGATCACTATGACAGGTACCTTGTTTGTGTGGCCTAATGGCCCAAGTCAGGATGTTAGTTGACAGCTAGCATAAAATATTTACTTTGAAAACTTTACCCATCCTCATGGAATAGGCAATTTACGGGCTCACATATTTCCCTTCATCCCTCTTTTTCTCTTGCTTCAACTGACCTTTTTCCTCATCATTTAGTGTTGTCAGTCTCTTTCTAGTCTCTCTGCAGCGACTTTAATCATCTGTCACTGCTTTCTGATTAGGTTCGACTGATCGATTGAAATGATCAACCCAGAAAACTTTGTATTCCAATGAAATTTTTCTCGCAAGGAAGAGTTACAATACACAAACCACAAGTAAAATGAGGAAGAGGTAGAAAACACTGGTAAATCAAGTCAACTGACCAGCCTTTCTGCCACTGTCAGTAGATCTACAAGATATGACACCCAAAGCTTTAACTGCCTTTCTTGATGATTCCTCCGATCTTTTATATTATTGCTCCCGCTCCCGTATTTTATTCTTAGATGTATTTTATTGTTGGCCACTTGGGAGTTAGTAACACCATAGTTACTCGAAGCTTCTTTTCTTTCGCCATTGAAAAGTCTTTAAAGGCTAAAAACTTTCTCCGAACCACCCCCCCTTCCCCTCTTCCTTCCTATATGTTGACATTTATTGCCCTCTTAACATTCACACGTGCGACCTTTCACTTAAGTGGTTGCACGTGTGACCTCTGGGAGTCACATGTGACACATAGGGGTCACATGTGACACCCTTTGGGGTCACATGTGACTCCTGTCAGGTGTCAGGTTGCCCTCTTCCCGTTAAAAGACTCTTGTAAACCCTAAAATAAAAAGGATAATTGTTTTTTAGATTAACTCTCTCTCTCAGGCGCCGCACCTTGGCTGGAGCACTCTCTTCCTCCTTTCCTCCTCTCTGTTCATCAATTTGACATGGTATCAGAGCATTAAAGGGGACTGTTGAAGCTGCTACAGTCCACAGCAAGAGTCTCTTTCTGATTCCTGAGGTTCTTTGTTGTCCTATTCTTCTGTTGTTTTATACCTATCTTGTCTCTCTCACACATGGAGGTTGAAGGAGACACAAGTGAGGTGAGGACAGACACAACTGAAGC
Organism: Lemna minuta; assembly: GCA_024174645.1. Lineage (NCBI taxonomy): Eukaryota > Viridiplantae > Streptophyta > Magnoliopsida > Alismatales > Araceae > Lemna > Lemna minuta. The sequence continues at coordinate 8,830,460 of CM044116.1, forward strand.
TTGAGGGTCAGACATGGCCCACTCACAAGACATTGGGAGACCCGCATTCGTCTTTCCCCCACCAGAAGTCAAGTTTGATGGGGGAAATATGTTTGAGTGGTCAAAGATGATCACTCTTACCTTGGAAGGCAGTCAACTGGGAGATCATCTAACAGAAGCCCCAGTTGCAGCAACTGATCCAGAGTTTAAGCGATGGAAGGCTGCTGAGTCGTTGACTCTGAGCTGGATGCTCAGATCAATGACTCCAGAAATGCGGAGGGATTTCCTTTACTGTGATTCAGTAAAAGGAGTTATAGGGATGATATCCAGAGATACACTGAAGAACAGACACACAACTGGCGTATTTACGAGTTGAACGTGCAGGCGTCACAAGCTCATCAAGGCAGTGACAATATTCTCCAATATGCATCCAGATTGAAGGCGATTTGGAGGGAGGTTGACTATCTGTGGCCTACGTAGAATCCACAATCCGTAGAACGTCAATACATACTGAAACAACGACTATTCGAGTTCCTCATGGGCCTCAACGAAGCTTATGAATCCGTGAGGAGTCAGCTGCTTCACCGAGAAAAACTGCCGAGTCTAGAGGAGGCAATCGGAGCTGTGAGACAGGTAGAAAGCCGTTTTAGAGTTTCTCCTGAGCCTCAAGTACAGAACTCCGCTGCGCTCCTAACAAGGAAACCTGAGGCTCGGTTAGCACCCTCTAGAAATTGGCAATCCCGGCCACCACAACCAAATGCAACTCCAGGAACGGAAGGGGAAGATGGTCATGACGCCCTATTCTGTGCCTATTGTAAAAAACGCCGACACACCAAGGAGAATTGTTGGAAACTAGCTTGGAAGAATCAGAATTCTGGAAAAAAGGCCTATGTTTCAATGTCACAGTCGCAGCCTACCAGACCAACTGTGGAGAGTCCGGGAATTGAGGAAGTGCAGGATCGGCTAAGCACCACCGCCCTCGTTAAGTCAGGTAACTCCCCATCCCTTGAATGGATAGCAGACACAAGAGCAACGGATCATATGTCCCCAGGAGGGGTACTGTTCAGCAAGTACTCACCTGCTGAAGTAACGCACAAAGTTCAGACCGCTGGAGGAGGAACCTTGCCAGTAAAGGGGATTGGAGATGTGCCACTAAACCCACTTGACATACTTAAGAAAGTCTTGCACGTAGAAAATTTAAAGGCCAATTTGATTTCTATACAGAAGTTGGTCGCTGCTTATGGTTGGAGATTTGTTCTGGACAGTAATGATTGTTTTTTATGAGACAAGGTCTCCGGGACGAGGATTTCATCCTTTAGGAGAGGAGGTGGCATGCTCCTCCTGGATGCCTCGCCTCGGCAGTGTCTGGTATCGCGGCGGGTCTGCCCCAAGGAGAAGAGGGTGGTTCGTCTACATTAGCGGATGGGACACCCTCCTTTTGACTTACTTAAAACTTGCTATCCTTCGTTGTTTAATGGAATTTTGGTGGAAACATTGTTTTGTGACTCTTGTCATATGGCAAAACTTCGAAGAACCACTTATAAATCATTGGATGATAGATGTTCAGTGCCGTTAGATTGTATTCACAGTGACGTTTGGGGTCCCTGCTCCGTTGAGAGTCTGACAGGTTGTCAAGATTTCATTGTGTTTGTTGATGTGGCTGCATCTATTGAAGACCAAGGGAGAAGTGCCGAAGGTTATTATCCAATTTTGCGAGATGATCAGTAATCAGTTTGGGAAGAAGATCAAGCGATTTAGATCCGATAATGAGACTGAATTCTTCAACTCCAAAGTCAGAACATACTTCTTGGATAATGGTATCATACATGAGTCATCATGTGTGAATACCCCTCAGCAGAATGGGCTGGCAGAGAGACGTCTTGGCTATACACTCGCCACTGCAAGAACTTTACTATTTCAGGCGACTATGACCAAGAAGTATTGGGGAGAGGCAGTGCTTACAGCCTCATATCTTATTAATCAGATCCCTATGAAGGTAATTGATTTCGAGAGCCCATTGGAATGATTGAGGACAGCCTTTCCAACTGTAAGATTGTTTTCCGGGCTTCCAGCCCGGATATTTGGATGCGTCTACATTGTTCATCAGAATTCTGGTAAACTTGATCCAAGAGGTCTTTGGTGTATCTTCGTCGGATACTCAGGCACCCAAAAGGGGTATCGATGTTACCATCCACCGTCGCGCAAGTTTTTTGTGTCTGCTAATGTTGTATTCAACGAATCTGAACTGTAATATAAGACAGAATTCTCCTCTAAAGTTGCAGAAGTTGACAGGAACTCCTCTGACCGTGAGTTCTTACGTCTGGCAGGAATGATGCCAACATATGAGACTGTAGAGATTATAAAAGACAGAAGGGACATCGACGTCGGCACTAATGTACATGAAGAGAACATTGAAGAAGCTGAATAGGTAGAGCCGTCCCCAGAAACAGAGACGACACAACCTGAGATCCGGGACAACCAAGAGGGTGCTGCAGAAGAGATTGATCAAGACGAAACTACTGAAATACTTGAGGATGCTACCTCAAGTTCCCAGGTAGAGGAAGCTAGTGAAGACCTGGGATGGCCCATTGCACTGAGAAAGGGAGTCCGATCATGTCGTACAAATGTCAGGTATCCAATTAGTCACTATGTCAAGTACGAAAAACTAAGTCCTCAGTATAAGAACTTCCTCTCAACCCTTGGAGAAATTTCTGTGCTGAATCGGGTTGAAGAGGCCATTAGAGATCCTGGGTGGAAAGCTGCCATGGATGAAGACATGGCTGCACTAGCAAAGAACAACATGTGGGAACTTACTACACTACCAAAGGGAAAGAAGCTGGTGGGATGCCGCTGGGTTTTCACTCCAAAATTTCAAGTACACAGAACGCTAGAGAGACTAAAGGCTAGATTGGTGGCAAAGGGTTATGCCCAGACTGAAGGACTTGATTATGGGGAGATGTTTGCTCCTGTGGCAAAAATTTAATACAGTCCAAGTATTAATAGCAGTGGCTGCCAAGTGTGACTGGGAGATCCTTCAGTTTGATGTGAAGAATGCGTTTCTTCGTGGTGAATTAGAAGAGGAAGTCTATATGCATCTTCCCCCCGGATATCATCTGACGAACAAAGATAATCAAGTGTGCAAGTTAAAGAAGGCGTTATATGGGCTGAAACAGTCACCCAAGGCCTAGTTTGCTCGCTTCACCAAAGCTATGCTTGCACTGGACTATCACCAAGCGAGGGGGGATCATGCCTTATTCATCAAGCATCGGGAAGACGGAAAGGGTTCCACACTATTACTTGTGTACGTTGACGATATTCTGATCACTGGAGGAGATGTTGCTGAAATTCGCAGATTGGCAGAGGCGTTTTCCAGTCAGTTCGAGATGAAGCAATTACGTCCGCTGAAGTACTTCCTCGGGATAGAAGTGGCATACTCCAAGGATGGAATCTCTCTCAATCAACACAAGTACACAGTGGACTTTACTTCAATAAACAGGTCAGTTGGGGTGTAAGCCGGCTACGACACCCCTTGATCTGAACATGAAGATCGGCAAAGGGGACAACGAGGCAGCAGTTGAGAAAACATTCTATCAGAGATTAATTGGGAAGTTGATCTATCTCAATCATACGAGACCGGACATATCGTATGCGGTCAGTTTGTTGAGTCAATTTATGAGTGAACCTCATGAGATTCACCTACGAGCTGCGTACCTGATTTTATCATATCTGAAATTCACTGTTAGGCAGGGACTCTTCTTCTCTCGAGAAGGGGGTCTGTCACTAGAAGCATATACTGACTCGGATTGGGCAGGCTCCGTTGTTGATAGTCGCTCTACGTCAGGATATTGTACCTTTTTAGGAGGCAGCCTTGTAACTTGGCGAAACAAGAAGCAGAAAGAAGTTTCACTCTCCAGTGCAGAAGCAGAACTCAGAGCCCTTAAGCGGGGTGTTTCGGAATGTTGCTGGTTGAAGCACTTGCTTGAGGACATCAGGATGTACGATCAATGCTGGGATCAGACTCTACTGCGTCAATCAGTCAGCCTTAGCAATCGCAAGGAATCCTGTCCAGCACGACAAGACGAAGCACATGGCTATGAATCGCCACTACCTCACGGAGAACATTGATCAGGGGAATTATCCGTCCAGCCTTTGTTCCCTCGACTGACCAGAAGGCTGATATCTTCACGAAGGGCTTGCCTGGCCCACGTTTCCAGCTGCTGGTGACCAAGCTAGGCATGGTCAATATCCATACCTACCTTGCAGGGGGGGGGGTGTTGACATTTATTGCCCTCTTAACAGTCACACGTGCGACCTTTCACTTAAGTGGTTGCACGTGTGACCTCTGGGAGTCACATGTGACACATAGGGGTCACATGTGACCCCTGTCAGGTGTCAGGTCGCCCTCTTCCCGTTAAAAGGCTCTTGTAAACCCTAAAACAAAAAGGATAGTTGTTTTTTAGAATAACTCTATCTCTCAGGCGCCGGCCCTTGGCTGGAGCGCTCTCTTTCCTCCTTTCCTCCTCTCTGTTCATCAATTTGACACTATACAATTCCCTAACTGCATCTAGCATCCTCTTTTAATTATTGACTTTAACTCTTGTCTATCTTTTTGAATGTCTGAGCCCTTGTGATGAATCATTGGAATGTGATATTCTTGTGATGTCAGTTTCATGATAGCCCTCATAAAATGTGTTTTTCCTTTCAGATATCTTGGATGGAAAAGTTTGTTCAGAAGGGAACTGAAATTTTTGCCTCTATTCCGATGTCTCCTTCTGGAACTACAGGTATGGGAGGTTTTGAACGGCCCTCGTCCAGAGGGGAAGCTCTACGACCTGATTCTAGTGCCACCTTAAATGTTGGTGTGCTCCATCTAGATCCCACTCTAGATGTATTCCCTCTGTTGGCTGACCCGAAGATGTAATTAACTTTTTTCTTTCATATTTTGATTAACTTTTATGAACTCTTTCTGATTCCTTGCTTGATGTTTTTTTAACTGCAGGTACGAGCCAAATACTATTGATTTATCTGAGCCTGGTGAACTAGAGTGAGTTTAATTTTCTTTTATTTTCTATTTTCTCGCAGCACTTTAGATGCCTGTCCTACTTTGCTTTTTATAATTGTGGTTTTGTGTATAGTCGAACTGGAACACTCGTAGACAAAGGAAATAAAATACCTCTAGAGGTAAATTCTGGGCCTCAGCTTAGCTAGACTGACCATGTCCTTGCCGAGTGGCACATGACATGAGTGGCAGGCCTAGTGCATGAGAGGCAATGTATCAGTGCAATGGAGTGTGCAGGCCTGTGGATCTGCCGCTCTTGACCTGGTGACTGCATTGTTGACTGATGACAGCTGCACAAAAGCATGAATGGCAGGACATAGGCACAATTTGGATGGCTACAGCCACTTGGCCCTGCAATGATATGTCCTATCTCATTGTGTAGCATACATATAACCTGGGCTTGCAGCTGGGCTCTGATAGAGTTCTGCGGGCCAAGTGAGCCACATGAATGAGTCTTATCTTGACTGTCATCATCAAAGGAAATATGTGAGGTGTTCTATTCTTACTGGACAGTGTAGGCGACGGCTTGTTAGTCAATCAAGCTCTTTAAGCTATTAGAGGATTGTGATTATGTTTCTGCCTACATAAAGGGGTGTGTGGATTGTGGTTCTGTCACCCTGGCTCTTGTTTATTTCTAGCATAATGAATTCCGTTTCTTCTGCCTTCTCATGCTCACAAGTTCTTGTTCTTGCGCATTCTTTACCTTCAGTGAATGAGCAAAGTGGGAATGGCTGTTTAGAGCTGCAAGACCATGACAGTTGGTTGTAAGAGAAGAACTCAGGGGCAATGTCTTACTGGCCAGGAGAGAAGATGGCTTCCTATGTGTTGACTGAAGATACTGTTAAGGAGCTAGTTCACGTTGCCAGCTTCCAAATAGAGCTCAAGATGACAACAATGATGACTCCCTGCAGAGTTTGGATCCGAATACTCATAGGAGAGTACATTCAAGGTTACGTGCAATGCAAAGGAATGTCGACAACAACATCTCATGAATTCTCAGAAAGGGATTTGCTATCACGATCAACATCTAAGGACAACACTGACCTTTGAGGAAAGCTGCCCAATTTTACAGGGAGAGCATGAAGAAGGCTGTTAACAAATTGGGGAAGGTGCAGAACGCAATGAAGATCAATAAAGACAAGAAGAGAAGACCACTCCAGTTCTTGCCTGGGGACTTCGAGTGATGGAGGATCTGTCCTTATCAAATGAAGTCGCTGGAGGAGCAACTGCGAGAGATGGGCTCCAAGAACAGGCATGTTCTTGGAACATAGAGGGGTAGGAGAGACCCTCAAATCCACTCTTCTTCGTTCGATCCCCATCTTTCTTGTTTATCTCCTCTTTCCCTCATTTGTTCTCTTTTTTGGTGCACCGAGGTTATCAGAATACCCAAGGTCTCTTCATGCAATTTAGTTCGTACAACGTCATTGAGCGTTATTTTTGGATAGTTTTTCCTCTATCAAATCTTTTAAGAAATTATGTAGCATGGCTGTGCTGAGAATCGTACCACTTGACCTTCGAGGACTTGAAGCATGCTATTGCAAGTAGGACAGACATCTAAAATTTACATTCAAATTCTACTATAGGAGTTTTTGTGATAGGATGGATACTCAGGGCCCTCTGGTCTATGACACATGGAGTGGCCCTACTATATCCAGGAGGAAATAACGACATTGGTGCAATGAATAAGGCTTTGAGGAAAATATACACCATCATGGTTAGTGTTTGGTGTTGAGATGGATGTGTGATCAGGTTTGGTGTGCCTAAAAAAGGCAAGAAACAAAGATTATGGGAACAATGGAGTCCCTCCCTATTCTTTGTTGTCCATGGGAGTTGATTTTATTTTGGGCTTCCATAAGAGCAGGTACCAGGTTATCTTCGTTGGAATTGATCCACTCTCAATTATTTAGTCTTCACGCCATTGGAGACTGAGAGTTCCAGCAAGGAGTTCATTCTGCACTTCATGAATCACATAGTTAATTATTGAGAGTTTCCATAGAGCATCGTCAGAAACTGTGACTTGGGAGCTTCCATAGAGCAGTTCACGACCAAAGTTCAGTTGACCACTCTGAATCAAATCAGACATATTCATAAATAAAGGAATGTGTGAATCATGAATGAGGTAAACTTGAGCTAAACTAGCGCCCTTCATCGGCTAAAGAGCCTAACAAAAGAGATAATGAGTGACATGAAATTCCTTAATGAGTAATAACAATAAAGATATCCCTCGCTTCAAGCTGAATGATGAATCCCTCGCTTTCAGATGGCCTTTCCGTCAATGAGGAGCTGTCTTGGCACCCCCTTGGTGAAAAAACTTACCCTTGCATTGCTAACTTCTGCTCATGCTTCCCCACTGAGTGAGCAAGATGGAGAGAGTGAAGAGAAAGATAGGGAACAAAAGGATAATGATCCTCATGGCGGCCATGAGAATCATCATCTTTTTGTACCTCGTCTTCCTCTTTTCTTCCTCTATATTTTCACTCAGCGAGAAAGCATAGCGAGAAACTTGGTGGTATGATCCGACGTGGTGCCCAATTGCAAGGAAATTTAATGATATGCTGTTGTTGGTCCCAGGTGAGAGAGTCCTCTGCTTCTAACATATGAGGCAGTGCCTGAAGCTGCGGAAGAGAATGACCCTCTGAACAGCAACCCCCATGATGTGGTAGGCGATGACGTAATAGAAGAGGAAAAAGATGAAAATTGTGATGAAGAGGCGGGGACAGGCAGGAAGGTATTAAACAGCAGAGACCCCAGAATTTTGGTCTGATGCTTTGTAGAATGTGGAGGAGGTCAGAGGAGAGGGAAGATATGTGGGCAGGGTGCCGAGAGGAGAATGCTGCCCTGGAAGAAAATTAGGGCTTAACTAGCATTGTCATTGGCCATGGGTGATGACGAAGGCAATAGGTGCCACTTTCGTTCAACAGCACGGTTGCTCACAATCACGGTGAAGACAACCAACGTGATGACAGTGGCCACAAAGCAACAAGGCACAACAAAAGGACATGCGGCAGCAAAGCGGGGTGATCCTGCTATGTAACTAGGCGGCGTCATACAGGAGGGAGAAGAGACATGTCAGTGTAAGAGAGAGAGAATACTGTGTGCATCACATTATGCAGAGAGAGAAGAGCATGAGGTGACGCCTCATGAGCTTCAGGTGTAGGGGAAAACCAGTTCCACGTGCCACAATCTTTTTTGTTTAGAATGCTGCCCGTTATATCAACAAGGAGCCACAAGGTGAATTTAAGAAAAAAACCGATCTGTCAGGAAGTTTTCCATGCACCACATTGATTCCACGCATTGCAAACTGTTTTTTCATGTGTCAATGACACGATTGGTTTTGTTGGTGCCGCAATTGTCCGCACTGTATTCACCTGGAAGAAGTCCATATGCAAAGGAGGAAGAAGACCACTTTGAGAAGGAAAAAAGGAAGATCACTATGGTGAAAAAATTGGCAAAACCGGCATGATGAAGGTGGCGGCAGGAAGTTTAGAGGCATCAACCATGGCGGCGCAGGTAGGTAAGCCCTACGTTAAGCTCTGATACCTTGTAGACAATAATAAAACGCTATCTTGTTGCTCACAAAAGTAAGGAAAGGGTTACAAAAGTAAGGAATGCGAGAGAGATAAGTATTGGGCCAAGCCCAGTAGTAGAGATAGAGAGAGATAGAGAAAGAGGCCCACTAATGGCCTTAATTGGCTTACAAGAGAGGTTACAAGTGACATGAAAGTCCTAAATTGCTTATAACAATAAAGATATCCCTCACTTCTAACAGTTCTTACCAGTACTAGCTTAGCTTGAGGTAAGATAGAACCCGCGATCGGAACAACTGGTTGACCCTGAGTCAACAGATTAACTCTATTTCTTTCCGTTTCTCTCATGATCTTTTTTCCCAGTAATCATTTGTGTTGAACTTCTATTGTGGCCGAAAAACTATGTAGGCAATGTGGCCCAATTCATGCTGTGTGAAACAACCAACGGCTAGAAGGTGAAAGAAGAAAAGCAATTGAACTGCAGATGCAGAGCTTGAGGAATGACCATGGATTCAAGAACAAGTTAAAATGCATAGAAGTTAAACCTTTCTTTTGACAGTTCATTGAACAATTTTTAGCATTGAATACTTCCCAATATTAACTAATGATCATTTTTTGGAAAACACTGATTTATTACGAATGATGGGGAAGCCATCAATAAAAAGGTGCCATGCAAGTTCCATAATCTTTGGGGAACATAAAATCAGAGATATAGGAAAGGGAAATAAAATATTCTTCATTGATGTATTTAGTTTACGCTTTTATTTGATATTTTTCTTTAATCAAACTTACTATTACCATGTTTCTATAATCTCTTTGGCTCCCATGTCTTGGTCTAGGTATTGGCTGACAGTGCTGTCAGAGCATTTACCGGACCTTGTTCATAAGGTAGGATCTTTCAATATTTTGGTGGTATTAATATATATGATGTGGGTACCAAGGTTCTATAATATTTTTGATGGCATTAACTGAGAATAAAAATAATTCTTCATAGTTATTACTCATGAAAAAATTTATTTTTTGAGACTAATTTTTAAAGTATTTTCATTTGAAATTTTTTATTCTCGTAACTTTCTGATGTAAAATAATGTCTTTGAGAATCCTAGATAAATTGGGCCTTTTATGATGAATAAAACATGTGTGAGCTTAATGCTTCTACTGTAAACGATTAGCATGCGAGGAGCACATCCAATAATAAGTGGCCATGTTTATGCATGCAATGGAGAAAATGGAAAGGAAAATCAGTTATAGGTGGCTTGTATATAAGGAGGCAGGCTGGCTGGGGGAATCAAGAAGAGGAGAGGGTAGGTATCTTGAAGAAGCTCAATTTGGGGACAACTCATCAGAGCAGAGCTCTCTGGTGATTCAGCCAGATTGGACTTCCTACCTTGTTGTAGCGACGAGGACTTCCAAGGCATGGTGGGCCTGTTCGCCTAACCTCGAGTTGTCCCCATGTCCATTTAACTCAGTCTTAGCACAAGATCGAGATAGAACTTTGACTTGAATCTGCAAAGCTGGCTCTACTGGAATAAGCTGAGTCCTCAATCCACAGAACTAGCCTCGTCAAAACCTTCAAATCCATAGAGTTGTGTTTAAATCCACAGGCTTTAGTGCAGTTCTTGATTGGAGGAGCTCATGACTAGAAGAACAGAATTTGCTTCGGTGACAGGGAAATGATTACCAAGAATGAAGATAGAGATGATATTAAACCACTAATGACCTCTAGAAGATGCAGCAAGAAGGGCCCATTCAAACTGAACTGGATAAATCAATAAGGACGGGTCACCGATTGAGACACTCCCCCTCCGGTACTTGGGTTTACCACTGACTGATCACCGCCTCAGAATCCTAGATTGGCAGCCGGTGATGGAGAAGATAGAGACGCGCCTGGGGGGCTGGCATGGAAGGCTGCTGTCCCGTGGGGGCCGCCTAGTCCTGGCGAAGGCAGTCCTCTCCGCCATTCCTACGCACTTCATGTCGGCTTTTCGGATGCCTACAAGGGGTGCGGCAACGCCTCAAGGGTGTCATGCAGAGCTTTCTTTGGCGCGGGGCAGACTCTGCCAGGGGGGTGCCCTCATTGCTTGGAGCTCGGTGTGCCGACCATTTGCTGATGGTAGACTCGGCATACGTCACCTTCTTCATGCTAATTCTGCCCTGCTATGCAAATGGGTAGTCCGAGTGATGCAGCCTTCTTCGGAAGACATGATATCCCGCCTACTTCGTGAAGCTTATGGCTCCACACTGGACTGGGGCGAATGGGCCACACTTCGGCGTGGAGATTCCCCCTTTATTGCGGGTCTTTGGGGGATCTTTCCGTTGGTCCAGTCCTTCTTCCGGCCCCAGCTGGGGGACGGGACTGACTTCAGATTTTGGGAGGACGACTGGTCTGGGCAGGGGCGGCTGGCTGACGCCTTCCCCCGTCTCTACAGCCTTGCCCTGGTCCTGAACACCACAGCCTTGTCTGCATGGACTGGCGACTGGACCCCGATGTTACCCCTGGCACTCTCGGACCAGCGACTAGCTAATCTCCTAGGCCTGCAGTCCCAGCTGACAAACATTAGGCCTCTAGAGGTGACCAGGGATGCGTGGGTCTGGCGGCAACCTCGCTTCTCGGCCAAGGTGACATATCGCCTCCTCTGTGGGCAGATGCCCCCCGAGGACCCTCACATTATTCAGAGGTGCAGGTTAGTTTGGAAGCGAGGCATTCCGCTGAAGATTCGAATCTTTGGATGGCTTCTCTTACGGCGGCGGCTCATGACCCGGGTCGTGCGTCAGCGCATGCTTCCGGACACCTCTGTGAGTTGCCCTCTTTGTGATGGGGGCCTCAGAGGACTGTTCTCACCTCTTCTTCCTATGCCCATTGGCTCAGGAGGCATGGAGGGTGGCTGCGGTGGTCCGTCTCTCTGTGACATCAGAGGAGGCCTTCTGGAGCTCCCTATCGAGGGGTTTCTTCAGGTGGGCGGCGGATTGGCGGCAGATATAAGCCAAACTGTGGGCAATTTGGATCCACATGAACGAGGTTATCTTCAGGGGTGTCACCCCATCCGGCGATGCCATTATACACATCGCTGAGGGGTTTTATTTTTCCTGGCACCAAGGCGGCGTATGCCCCTCAAACTATGTACCCCTGCTACGATAGACTTCGCTGTCAAATTTTTCATTAACTCAATGGAAATTGGGGGCACCGTTTGGGGTGTTTCCCTCCCTTATTTCAAAAAAAACAAAAAACAAAAAAAAAAGGACGGGTCAATTGGTTTCCAGAAACAGTGAATGAGAGGGGGAATTGGCAGGAGACTTACCTATAACAGGGCTTTCTGGATCTGGCAGAGCTGAATAGAGGAGGGAGGGTCTCTCAAACATCTTCCCCAGAAGATCAGTCATGCTGACTGATTTCCTCCACTCATCTTCTTCTTCTTGTACTGTAATTCAGTTCTCAATTCAAGAAAAGGCTTCTCTTCCCATCTATTCATTGGAGTTCTACTAAGTGATCTGCCGGGATAGCAGATCGCCTAGGTTAGGGGTGTTAATTCAAGAGCTCCTCCCCTCCCACACCTTCTGAGTTCCAACTCCTTGTGTGCCTCCTTCAGTACCCTTTCTCACTTTTATGGAAGGACTGATGAGATAAAAGAGTAAGGGCTGGCCTTTCGGAAATTGCCTGCTCAGCGATTTCATAAGATGATTCTGCTTCCCACCCTAACCATGGCACTCGAATCGCTGAGCCGCTCTCCTTCTTGATGACAACCCCTTGTATATTTACATAGAGATGTTTTACCAGCACGCAACAGAGAACATGGGCACGATGAAAGGAGGGTTGGCAGGGGGAATGAAGAAGAGGTGGAGAGGGGAGGTATATCCAAGAAACTAGTCTATTGGACTGCCAGCCTTGTTGAGCCAATCAGGGCTTCCAAGGCAGGGATGAGCCTGTTTGCCTAGCCCAGGATGGGGCCAATCTCCACTTAACTCAGCCCTAGTGCAAGATCAAGGTAGAACTTTGACTTGAATCTGCGAAAAGCTTGTTCCACTGAAACGAGCATAGATCTGATTCCACAGAACTAGCCTATTGAATCCTCAAATCCATGGAGTTGTGTTTGATTCCTTAGGCTGGGTGCACTTTCTGATAGGAAAGACAGAGGGGGAGAAGTAGAGGTTGCAAATTGGAATAACGTGTATTATTCCCTCAATGATTATGATCAGGGACCTTAAACAGGTCTAAAAAGGTAAGGGATAGTAAAAAATTACATGACCTTTTAAAAGACAACCCAAAGTCTTAAAAATACAATTCTGACATCACTTATATGTCAATAGACAGAATTGACCAGACAAAATAGGAGATTCTGGATGCTACATATCATGTCAGCTTCTAGCAGATTCTCCCCTCTGAACCATTAGGATCTTAATGGGTCTCACAGTGTGGGATTGTTGCTCACATTATGACATCACCTAGAGCAGTTATTTTTTTTTGGCTTGCTCTCTTGTCTTAGTGCCTTTAAGTCAATAGAATGGGCCTATCAGTTTTGAGGTCTTTATGGCTACTATAGATAATTATTCTGCAATTTTGTTAGAATTTCAGGCCCCCTCCTGATACTTTTAGAAAAGGATGCTTTCCAATGGGTTAATCAAGCAAAAGAAGCATTTTGGATGTGCATGAAAACAAAGGACTACACCCCGGTTCTAACCATGCCTGATTTTTCCGGGCCTTACATGTTAGAGACACATGCTCCAGTGTACTGAGTTGGTTTTATGGTATACAAGCAAGTCAGTCGATGAGAGACAGAGAGAGAGCATGCTCTTGGCCATGGTCCTAGCGGTGAAGAAGTAGCACCATTGTTTAAATCATCTTGCTATTAATATTATGATAGTTCAAATCAGCCTTATGTTTTGTCACAGAAAAAAAAAATCCAGGAACCCTAATGCTGATTGCTGGCCAAGCTCATGGGTTGTGACTTTGAAATTCAGTACAAGCTGGGCACCCATGACCAGGTGCCGATGCCATGTCTTGCTCAACGGCTCTGCCAGCTAGGGAATTGTTAGCCATGTCTGTTTAGCTCTCCAGGACATGGACCAGGCCAAAAAGGAAGTTCTTAAGGACCCCGGTTGAAGTAAATTGCACCGAATTTTTCTGATGATCGACTTTCACATGGTCAGTTTCATGGATCATTAGCACATTCTTGTACAAGAGCTGACTAGTCCTGTCCTATTTTTCGTCCCTTTTCACAATTATCTTGATAGAGAACCATGATCTAACACTAGGAAGTCACACCAGATTCCTCCATATCCATATGATATTGCAAAACATTTCTACTGATCCAAGATGAAGAAACTATAAAATGGTATGTTGACAAGGTGCCCAATAAGCCAGCAACAAAAATTTCATCACTCTCACCAGGAGATAGGTATGTTGACAAGTGCCCAATAAGCCAGCGACACAAAATTTCATTACTCTCACCAGCAGATTTATTAGAACTTCTTCCCACCATGAACTTCTTCCTAGAAGATATGGAAAGATATTTCGGTGGATTTTATAGAAGGGCCGGGTTGGTGCCTATGACAATACCAGATAAACTCTTGAATGTATGCAAATGAGTGGGTGGAGTGAAGCTACAAATCAGATGGCAAGGTCGTCCTCTGGACAAAGTAACATCGGAGCTACCTTCGCAACTCTAGCAGAAATTTCCTCACTTTCACTTTTAAGGACTAGGAGGTTATTGATATGACCCCACTCCAAACATAAGTGAAGATAATAAGAGAAGAGTGGATAATCAAGTCTATCTAGAAGAACTTTCTTGTTCAATTGTAAAGAATTAGCAGCCAATCAGGTGCTTGAGGGAGCGGGAAAGCTTGTTGAGGTCAAGTTTGATAGAGATTGGACAACAGACTAGAGCTGTGTGTGCTGGTTATCATCTGAAGGGTTGTGTACTACCATGTATGCAAGAAATTGTCAGTTCATATTGTGGAATATTATCTCGAAGCTGTTTGCTATCGATCCAGCATCATATCAGATTAATTGCGGGCAATGAAGAAATGAGGATCACAGTCTTGTTGTATATCAAATGATGCCATTCATGTAATCTGGGGTTTTTTTTTGAACATTTGTAATTTGTGGTATTGGATCAAATTAAAGTCACAGAAGGCAAATATATGTATGTACATTTAACATAAAAATGAGAATCACGTCCAATATCGCCTGATGGGCATATTGGAAATGTCAAAGCAACACTCAGCATGCAACTTTTGAGGCCCTTTATTTATTTCCTCTCCAGTTTAATAAATTTATTGGATACAGCTTTTACGTTGAACATTTTCTGTAGGCTGTGGCTAGTGAGGGTAGAACAGAAGATGCCAAAAGACGGGGAGATGCATTCGCACGTGCTTTTTCTGCTCACTTGGCCAGGTAGATATCATGTCCACATCAATCTGAATTAAGTGCAATTTCGCAAGTTTCTTCAATCCCTTGGATGATGTTTTTCTAGTCATGCATACTTCCTTTCTTTTGAAATAAAAAGCGATGTTGGGGTTTTTCACGATCTCTTTCAGATTAATGGAAGAGCCTGCTGCTTACGGAAAGTTGGGGCTGGCTAATCTGCTGGAGTTGAGGGAAGAATGCTTAAGAGAATTTCAGTTTAAGGATGCGTATATCAGCATCAAGAAAAGGTTAGTATTCCTTTATTTCTCCTTGAAAGCCCATAATTTATGATAACTTTTTTAGTAAGTACATCGACCGAGGGAATTCTTCTGTTTCTGCCTTCCTGCCCTTATACATATATATATTGTACCAAGTATTTTGTGTGACGATTGAGTTAGAGGAACGTCCTCTGAAAGAGATTGACGCGAAATACTATCGCAGGGAAAACGAAGCATCGCTTGCCGTCTTACATGATCTCTTGCACGAGCTCGATCGAATGAATGAGGTGCGTATTCTTCTCTAACCTACGTTTCTCAGAGGTTTTCTTTTCTGGGATCCAAGGGGCTTGGTTGGGGTCTAGTCCCCTTATTCTTTTATACTTTCGTCCATCTCTCTCTCTCCCTCTCTCTTTCTCCCTGTAACTTCTAAATTTGATTGACCGAAGCTCTGTTGACCTTGAACTATTATAGGAAGAAAGACTACTTGCTCTCATCGAGGGCGTTCTGGCCGCAAATATCTTCGACTGGGGGTCACGAGCATGCGTGGAACTCTACCACAAGGGAACCATCATCGAGATATACCGCATGAGCCGCAAGAAGATGCGCCGTCCTTGGCGTGTTAGCTTCCTATTCCACCTTAAAACTAAATTTGGGAAATGGAGAGCTAGTCTAAAAATACTAGAAACCGCTCTTCATGCTTCCGCAGGTGGATGACTTCGACACATTCAAGAGGAAATTTTTTTCTTCCACTCCACCATACCGAAGAGCGCTTCTCTTCGTTGACAACTCTGGCGCTGATATCGTCCTCGGCATGCTTCCCCTTGCCCGAGAGCTTCTACGGCGGGGAACCGAAGTAATGACTTCCACTGAATAATTATAATAATATGCCAACATTTACTAAACTACCCGAAATATTTATATTCCTTGGTTCTTTCGCAGGTTGTTCTCGTGGGAAATTCCTTACCGGCGTTGAACGACGTCACGGCCCACGAGCTTCCTGAGATTGTGGCCGAGGCTGCGAAGGTCTATTATTCTTGCCGCCCGGATTTTCCAGAGAGAAAAAATCATCTCCCACACTCACTCTCTCATTCTCTTTTTGGTGCGCAGAACTGCGATATCCTTCGTAGAGCAGCAGAAGCCGGGGGGCTTCTCCTCGACGCCATGATAACCTCCATGGACGCGTCAAAGGATAAACCCGCCTCCGTTCCTCTCATGGTCGTGGAGAACGGCTGCGGCAGTCCCTGCATTGACCTCCGCCAGGTCAGCTCAGAGCTAGCGGACCTGGCAAAAGACGCCGACCTGGTACATCCACACCGCGTGTCTGCCTCCTATTTTCTTTATTATTATTTATTTTTTTATTATTATTTGCGCCAGGTTATTCTAGAAGGCATGGGCAGAGCTCTCCACACCAACTACAAAGCGCGCTTCAAGTGCGACGCTCTCAAGGTGAATACCCATTCTTTTGGATTAAAGCCATTACAAATTACTTTTTTAAGACTTTCCTCGCCCGTTTTCTTCAGCTCGCGATGGTGAAGAATCAGCGCCTGGCAGAGAAGCTCGTCGGAGGCAACATCTACGATTGCATCTGCCGCTTCGAATCCGTCTAACACCCCTTGTAAGAATGAAGGTGTTGTGTTTTTTCACTTCATTAACTTAACTGGACTGCAATCGCTGGAGCTTCTCGTTGGAGAGGCAAAACCGCTGCCCGTAGCCGCCGGCGCCGGAAAAATCGCCGGCGAAGCGAACTTGTCGGCAGAGCTCCGCCGCCTGATGATCACTGCCCACAACATGGTCAAAGCAAATATACCTATCACTACCAGCGGCAGATCTCATGGCTTCATAAACGGACACGTGGGCCTCAGCCACACCACACACGTCAGCCGTTGCTAGCAGCCCCTCAGCGTACATTTCACGTCCCCCTGTTAAAGAGCTTGTGAGAAAATGGTAGCCAGGTTGTTCAAGAGATCAACCGTACGTACCTTTGAGGTAGGCAATGGAGGAGGTCGTATTCCTTTGGCAGAATCCGGGGCCAGTGACGAGCCCTGGGCAGATAGACGCAACCCTTAAATCCGTTCCACTTGCAGCAGCCCAGACAGCCTTCTCAGCCATGCTTTTCCCCAGCGCCAGCCACAGCTACAAAATCAAATATAACATCGTAGCTGACGTCCAAATTGCTAAATTTAGTTAGGTCAAAGATAGCAGCGTGTAAGTCACCTTCTTGTCAGTACAGAGACTCTCGTCGCTCCACCAGCTCTCGTCAACGAGGACGGGCAGTAGAGAAGACGAGGGGCGGCTGCCGCCTCCAGACGCAGGCAAGGAGCGAGGAAGTGAAGACTAATCTCTTCACTGAAGGAGTTAGAATGCTGGCCTCCACTACTTTCGTCGCCACCGCGGCCTCTTTCGCAGCCATGTGTTTCTGCAAGCCTCTCAAAGAGAAATCAGCTTCAGGAACATTTTAAAAAAGTGAGTACGCTGAATTCCGTCACGGGGAGACTGACCGTGTAGCCGGAGAGACCCGAGGGATCTACAAACGAGGATGTGTGGAATACGCCGTCGCAGCCGTCGAATGCTTCGCACAGACTGCTGACATCCGTCAGATTCGCCATTACGGGGGATATTCTGCATTGCTTCTTCCTTTCTAGAGCCTCCGTCTCCTCAATAACGGATAGATCGTCTGCAGCACAAAATAGAAAATCTAGTAATTCCAGAAAAAACCCAGACGAATGTGATCAGAGAAGTGCAGATCTAACGGCGGACAGACCATCCACGCTGACGATAAGCCGGACATTGTATCCCCGACGGCTCAGGCGATGTGCAATGTGCCAGCCGATGTAAGAAACGCCGCTCGTCACGCACACCTGCAATCGCTGACGTTTTTCCTCCGCCAATCTTCCGTTCGTCTCTTCGATCGGAATCCCCTTTTTACCAGTCGCTTCCGCCCAGAGTCCTTTAACGCGGCACGCAAAACCCTCATCATCTTTTTCCCTCGGGACCCTCCTCTTCATAGGAGTTTCTCCGTGCTTCTCAATCCTAACTACCCCCATCACCTGCTTTCTCTCTCTCTCTCTGGATACTCTATGGAAGTGGCTTCATTTCTTTGGCTTATATACTGTTAGTCGTCCATGTGCGGGAACGGCGGTTACATGCAGAACGTGCGTTTTTGTACTGGCCACTCGTTCAACCTACAACGTCGGAGTCCACACTAGACCCGACGTTCATTCCCGAGCCTTCGAGTCTCCCCTTCAATATAGGCAAAACTTTAATGGGCTACCTTACCTAAAATTCTAAATGATCCGAACGGCCCAAAAAGGTCCTCTTCACAAATAATAATAATTACGTCCTTTCTTTTTTCCTCTTCTTCGTCTTCTTCTTCTTCTTCTTCACGCGGCAGATTAGCTATCTGATCCTATTTTCGGCGTAGTTTTTATCTTCTTTACGGTACCTTAATTATTTTACGGCGTGCACAAGTTAGTTTCTTTACTCCTCACTCAGTCGCTTATAGCAGTCTCCCCAGTTATTTTCCTGGATAGCTTACCGTCTGCTCGAGCTCCTATTATTTTGTTTTTTACTCTGCAGTGATAGGAAATTGTTTATTTCTCACAGTCTAATGCGCACTTCGAACTTGTCGATCATCCGTTCATCCCTGAAATATACTTAAATACGCTTTGGATTATTGGCTGTTGCCGTTCATCAAACCCTGAACGCTGAATCACTTTTTCAGGTTTTAAATCTGTTGTATTTTAATGGAGGCGAACCTGAATCCTTCCCGAGAACAGAGGTTTCCTGTGCCTCACAAGAATGTTTCGCTTGACATCAAAGTACAAGTTCCCTAATTCTCTCGCTTTCATATATTAGCTTTCATTCCGGAATCAAAGGACTCGAGATAGATTCATTTTACTTTTTTCTACAGGGAACGAAAACGGACATTGTCATTTGCTGCTACGAAGATCATTTCTTTGTAAGCGTCATTTTAAATGAAAAATCTAAAGATAGCGACGGTTTACTGATGAGTGATCGTTCTTGCAGGTTCTAGTGACTCAAATTGGAAGTATGGGAACAATACTTCACGCAAGGTAGATCAAATTCTCTTTT
The DNA here is from genome assembly GCA_024174645.1 of Lemna minuta. NCBI lineage: Eukaryota > Viridiplantae > Streptophyta > Magnoliopsida > Alismatales > Araceae > Lemna > Lemna minuta. The sequence goes on from CM044116.1 coordinate 8,849,738, forward strand.
TGACTTTTTTTTTCTGTGTTAAACATTAAAAAATGTAAAAAAGTATCTGCCCGTATGACTGCAACAGGAAAGAAGAGAGTGTATTGGCAGATCCGACGTTCACTGTTTCTGTGATCTTGGGCAAGAGAGATGAGGTATGCCGTTGAAATTGTTAATCATCGCTTTAGTTCCCGGATTTTGTGAACTTAAGATCATAATCGAGCGTCTGTGGTGACTCCACAGCCATTGCTACTTGCCTGTGCCCGCCAGCTAATTGAACATATATGGTATGTTTTTCTCTCTGTCCCCCCCCCTCCTCTCTCCCTCCTCCCCCCTTCCCCTCTGATTCTCTCTGTCTTTATTTTCATACCATGGATAGCAATGCCAGATTCTTCAGATACTGCCAATTAAACTCAGTACCCAAAAAAATTTCAATTTTATCTGCCTTTCCTTCTTGCCCAATATCTTTTTTTCACCATTTTGATGGCACGTGGACGCTTCTCTGCCGTCCCTTCTGTGTTCCGGATAGAGAAAGGGTCAAAGAGGAGAGAGAAAGTATAGAATTCCCCCGGAAGAAGACAGCCAGACCAGATTCTTATTCTCTGATGACGTCCTATTCATTCATTTTCTGCAGTAGCTCTGGTTCTCCTAAGCGCCTGATACTCTCGTTGGGACTCAAGGATCATCTACCGGTAAAATCAATATTTTCTTGTTTTATTTTTTAGCGAAAAGAAAAATGATCGAGACGATTATTTATAGATATTTTGCAGCTATTTTATGGCCTTTTCCTCAATTCTCTGGCAGGAAACACTCCGAGGCGTCGCTTCTGCGGTGATCGAGAATCGTATGTGGTGATTGACTGATCGCGATGCTCCGTTGACTTTTTTGTCGTCTCGTTGATTTCATAAACAAGAAAATGCTGAAGATATTTCTAATTCCCTGTTTTTCTAGCGTCCATGTGTCTTCACGTGGGCCCCATTTCTTGGCGATATGTCACGTGTCAATTGATCACGCTTTCCGCTAACTGCAACGTGTCCATTTGAGGGGGAAAAGTAAGCCAAAGTTGGCGAATCGACGGAAAAATACAAAAGAGAAAAAAGGGGGAAGAACTTGACGGACTAGCATGAAGAGATTTTCTCCCCTTCTCCCTCCGATCTCTCGCTCCTCTATCTCTTCCTTTTCCACCGTTTATCATAACTATGGCTCTTCTGCAGTTTTCCCTTTCGGATTATTCTCTTTCCTCAGTTTTTCGTTCTTCCGCTGTTCCATCTTGTTCTTTCTCGTCATCTCTGACTTTGAGGACGGTGCCACGTCGGAACTTCTGCGGCCAAAGGTTTGCGGCCGGCCGGAATGCGGGTAAGATATGGAAGGTTCTTGCGACGGCTGAGCCCTTCGGAAAGATGAATTTTAACGAGTACTTGGTGACGCTCGAAAAGCCCCTTGGGATACGCTTTGCGCTCTCTCTAGACGGAAAGATTCTGGTTCACTCGCTCAAGAAAGGGGTAATTGATCATCTATCATTGATGCATTGTTCTGACTTCTGTGTGTGTGTGTGTGTGTGAGAGAGAGAGAGAGAGAGAGAGAGAGAGAGAGAATACCTCACTTTTTTTTCATTCTTTCTTTCTAAACTATTCGGCTACTTTGTAATTTTAATGCTATCCATAAGCCTGTTTTGTGGTTGTAATTATTCATCTTAATTCTACTATTTAGAGTGTGAGAGAGATCCTCTGTTTCTCTGCTGTTCTTTGAAAAAGCTTTTGTCGTTTTCTAGAACTTTCGACGGATCCTTAATTTTGTCCATCATCCAGTTTCTTGGCGTAAATTCAGTGCACCTGGCTTGAAACAGAATTTGGTCATTCTCGTTGAGTGTATGTATTGATTGTGAGGTCATCTCAGGGTAATGCCGAGAAATCAAGAATAATCATGGTGGGAGACACCTTAAAGAGGGCAGGTGAGGCCTCAGAGGACGGCAGATTGGTTGCCATCAAGGACCTCGCAGAGACACAGTATGATTATCCTGCACTGGCTGACTGTTCTGCTTCAGCATTACATTTAAGTCGCCATGTTTGAATTATTCGTTTCTAGAATTTAATCACAGGCGATTTTTCTGAAATTTCTGTGAAAACGTTTTCTTGTCGTTTTTATCATATTCCTAGGAAATTCCTCAAGGCGACATCTGGATCCTTCAGCCTGGTTCTTGAAAGGCCATCCTCGCCGTTCCCTATTCAGCAATTATGTCTTTTCAGTGACAAAGATGTTATATTCAATAAAGGGCGAGTTCCTATGACCACTTGGTGTTCTTCGCTGCATGGAAATGGTAATGGAAGCCCTGGTTTTGTGATTTTCTCTTCACGTCTGCTGCAACCGAAGGGATGGGAGCTTCTATCAAGAGAACACAGGGCAGTTTCCGATTTCCACATTTCAAATGGCTCTGGCTTTCTCTCCAAACATAAAGGTGAATTTGCTGGGATCTTCTCTGAGGATCTTGGAGATGCTGAATGGTCATTTTGGGAGTTTCCCCTTGGAGGAATATTTGAAAGCACTCGATCGTTCTAATGGAGAGTTGTACTACAATCACTCGTTAGGCATGCAATATAGCAAGGTAAGCACTCAATTGAAAAATATAAGTTTTCATTGATTGATCAGTATAATTGCAAACTTGATTGTAGGACAATTCAATGCACCAAACTTAGCTGTAGTCTCTTACGTCTATGTTTATCTTTTTCTCTGTGTGTTGTAGTTCCATGACATAGTTTCTCTATCTCCATCTGAAGAATTGTTGAAAAGTATGGAGAGAGGAAGTTAACAAGCACACAATCATATCTTATTGGGCTTCTAGGGCTGTATATGAAGACCCTTCTCATGTGGCCCATTAGGGACAGCGATAAAAAACCAGGGGACATATACCTGTATCAAACATATGATGATAAAAGTGTTACGTTTTACGTTCAGCTCTATGAGTTTATCAACTTTTTATATCATTTTTCAGATTACCGAGCAAATATACATCGGATCATGCATACAAACTGAAACTGATGTGCAAACCTTGAGAAATAAGGTGGTAATCGTGGTCTCCATCTCTCAATGTTTTTGTCTTCAATTTGCTAGAAAAGATATGATTTCAAATTGTCATAAGCGAGGATTTCTTTTTGGAATTTACAGGGCATCACTGCGATTCTGAATTTCCAAAGCGATAGTGAACGTTGCAACTGGGGAATAAACTCTGAGTTGATCAACGATGCTTGCCGTCGTCATGATATTCTCATGGTCAATTACCCAATTAGGTAATTCCAAGAATATTCCATTTAATCACGTCAAAGTTTTTCATTTCAAAAAAAATCCCGTCAAAGTTTAATACTGACAAAATTACAGGGAGGTGGACTCGACAGACTTGAGAAAGAAACTCCCTTTTTCCGTTGGTCTCCTTCTCCGACTCCTCAGGAAGAACTTCAGGGTTTTGCTGATGTGTACTACTGGATTTGAGAGATCTCCGGCCTGTGTAATTGCCTACTTGCATTGGATTCAAGATACTGCTCTTCATGCGGCGCATACTTTCGTCACAAATCTTCATTCCTGCAGACCCGACAGGTGCATTGACCTCGAAGGTTGACCACCGTCTTTCAACATCAAGAAATAAATTTTAATTACAGGTTTTAAGTTTCAGGGCAGCAATCGTCTGGGCTACTTGGGATCTCATTGCAATGGCAGAAGTCGGAAGGTATGATGGTCCGCCGACCCACGTGGTGACCTTCGTCTGGAACAATGGCTGTCCGGAGGTATATTGTTTATCATGAATGTTATTTGATAAATTACCTCTCTTGTAGAAAAAGATAACGCATTTTTGAAAAAGATAATCGCACTAATTTTATTTCAGGGCGAAGAGGTCCATTTGGTCGGAGATTTCACCGGAAACTGGAAGGACTCCGTGAGATTGACACACAGGGGTGGACCTAGATACGAGGCAGACGTCAGACTCCGTCACGGAAAGTAGGCGTTGTTGACTTTGAAATAATTTCGTGGTCGATTTCGTTGACTTGTCGACCCTGCTCATTAATTAGAAATCTCCGCAGGTATTACTACAAATTCATTGTAGGCGGGCAGTGGAGACACTCGACGTCGTTACCTGCGGAAACTGACGAAGGGGGCAACGTTAATAACGTCATTAGGGTCGGCGATTCTGCTCGAATTAGGTTTTTTCCAACTGCTCAGCAATTTATCAAGGTAAAGAAATAGTTTTTCTTCCTACTTCGACTAAAGCTTTATTTCGCAGAAAATTTTTCCCATCGCCTTCAAATTTTTCTGCAGGATCCATCCGTTATCAAGGTCATCGAGAGACCCTTAACCGAAGATGAGCGGTTCATGTTGGCGTTTGCTGCAAGGCGCGTGGCATTTGCCATTTGCCCGATCAGGCTAGCTCCCAAGCAGTAGTCTGTACATTCTGCATCCAACTGTGGAGATTTACCCATTTTTCGCCGGGTCGTTATTCTTCAGTCTGTACATTCTGCATGCATTTCTCTCCCTCTTTCAACGAGAAGGCTCAATCTTATCGCATTCAACGGTGTAGAGCGTTATGTACAGGCATAAAAATGGAGATTAGTAAGTCTTAGGTTTCGTCCGCCTTGGCTTCAAGCATCACCGGAACCTTCTCTTTTTGATCCCCACGCAACACCTCCACGGTCACCTGTTTTCCCAATAGAAAAAAACATGGCGCCAACTCAGCAATCAACAAATGGCTGACCAGGAAAATAAAAGGTCGGTAAAGAAAGGTTTGACCGTACCGTCTCGCCGACTTTGCACTGGTCAAGTATCCGGTACAAATCACTTCCACTCGTCACCTTCTTCCCGTTGACCGACGTGATGATGTCACCCAATATCAGTCGCCCGTATGAGTCTCTCTTCGTCGACTGCAACCCCTGAGTTGAGCGTCGGTATGATTTGAAGCTTGACATCCATGGATATGAAACTTAAGGATAAAAGGTTTAATTAAGCGTTGGCTTACTGCTTTTCCTGCAGGCCCGTTAGCAGGCGCATCCAGCACTAGCACTCCGCTGACTCCGAGCTGCTCCACGGATTGGTCAGGAGCAAATTTGATCCCCAGAATCGGCCTCGTGACTTTTCCGAATTTAACCAGCTGGTCCACGATCCCGTTGACCTGGTCAATTCGTCAAAGTCAAAACCGGCGAGTCAACGTTTGATGCCAATATTTGCTCTCACCGTGTCAACAGGAATGGCGAAGCCCACCCCGGAAGAAGCTCCGGAAGGTGAATAGATGGCCGTGTTGATTCCTATTAAGCTTCCAGAGCTATCTAAAAGTGGGCCCCCGCTGTTGCCCGGGTTTATGGCCGCGTCAGTCTGGATCACGTCTTGAATGGGCCGTCCAGTTGCCGCAGAGCTGATTTCTCTTCTCAGCCCACTAAAAAAAATCAAACGAGTAATCGTCGAAATAAGATCTTTCTAGTTTTTTTTTTAATATTTTTCTTCATCATGTACCTGATGACGCCTGTGGTCAGGGTGTGATCCAGGCCGAACTGCAACATTCCGGACAGGTTAATTTACTTTTTGAGAAATTATCTTCATTAAAAAATTCACAGGGTTTCTCCAAAAAAATAAAACTCACAGGGTTTCCTATGGCGAAGACCTTCTGACCGACGAGAAGATTAGAAGAGATGCCAACCGGGATGGGCCTCAGCTTCTCTCGCGGAGCGTCGATCCCAAGAACAGCAACGTCCTTGTCTTGGTCAAATCCGACGACTTTCGCTTCAAACGTTGACTGGTCAGCGAGCGTGACCCTGTATAAAGCTAGCGATACTGGAGTTAATGTAAACGAAGCAGACTCAACGGGTCAGCTCTGCGCTTCAAACCCAATTGTAATTGACGATTAATCGAATTTCAACTGGGAAATTTAAATCAAATGCTTAATTTTCCCCAATCTTCAATGGAGTAAGAAGAACGCAAACCAACCTGAGATCCGATGCTCCGCGAATAACGTGATAATTGGTGACTATATGCCCTTCCCTATCCCACACGAATCCCGATCCCGATCCTTGGGGAACTTCAAGAACATCGAGAGTGAACGCATCTTGCCTGCGGACGGAAAAAAAGTCAACAACAATAATTCCCCAAAAAACTAAAATTTTATAAAAAAATAGCCACAACCCACACCTCACGGCGAGATTAGTGATATAGACGACAGAAGGGGTATTGTCCTCGAATAAGCGCACAGTAGCGAGTTCATCGGACTGCAGCCTCCTCGCCGTCGAAGCAACGAACCCGGAAGCAGAACCCACATCAACAGCTAGTACAGAAACGGAAATCGCGAGGGAAGCAGCTAAAGCTAAAACGGAGTTCAACCCAGAAGAAATCTGCGCCTTGGTCAACTCGAGAGTTGCTTTTTTGCTGCGAAATTGAGCGCAGCGAATGAGGAGAGGGAAAACCTGGGATCTGGGATGGGTAGATCTATAGATTATCGGGGTAGACGAGATGGCGGACGCGGATGAAAGGGATTTAACGGCGAGGATCCGAGACCAGGACGGTGGATTTCTGGGCAGGGAGAGCGCGGATGCTACCGTAGCCGAGGAGTTCATTCTCCTACAGAAGAGTGCCTCGGGCGAGAGATTTGTCTCGAAGCGTTTTTTCTCTCTTCTTTACTCTCCAGGCTCCCAAGCGACCAACACCACTCACCAAGAGGAGAGCAGTCAAAGAGGGGGGGGGGGACCCAATCCAATGCTCTATCGTTTTAATTGATTGGACTTCGTGGCCATTGGCCGTCACCTTGGTGAGTTGTGGACTAGTGGACTTGTCGTTCAAGATCATCAATCAGATTGAGAAACTACTGGATTGACTAGGTAAATTTGCGGCATTTTGACCTAATCTGATGACCCATGATTCGTGGGAGCCTGTTTGAAGAATTGCAAAATTATGTCAATTGGCTCGGCGATCTGTCATTCCTACTCGGGAGAGTTTGATGATTCTTAATGGGCGCTCCTAGTTAATATCAAAACCCATGGAAGAATTACCCTCTCTAGAATCAAATAAATCACAAGTCTTTTGAGTTTGCATGGAAATAGAATTTCCATATTGATAGATTTCTTTTCTATGGATATGAGGATCTTACTAGTGTTCAATTCTTGTATTGTCGCATTTGTTGCACCCATCGAAGATCAATTTCTTGTAATGCTAACAACCTAGATTGGTAAATTAGATACTTGGCTTTTAACTTTACTAGCGGCAACTACCCTATAAATAATTTGGCTCTTGGTGCGACAAAAATTTCTTTAGTGGATTCTAACCCTCAAATTTTATCTCCTCGAGTTGGTTCACCCTAGAAGAAATCCTAAATATCAATCTAGCCAAGATATCATGTAAAGCTTCGGCATAAGATTGTACTTATATTATTTGTGCAATCTGAGTATGCCTCAACTTGGTATGTTTGAAGTATTGATGGACTAAAACCTTGCATCAATTTATGTTGTTGTTGTGTTTTTAATCCATGCAATAAATTTATAATACCTCACTTAGGACAGTAGTAAGCAAGGGTCGATCCTCTGGGAACCTAGGTAATGAGGTTTGGTGACTAAGGTAGAAGTAGGAGAGGATACCTATAGTAGGGTTATTAGAGATGATAAGAATGATCTTATATAATTAGAGGCTTGACCTAAGATAGATTAAGCTACTGTAATTATAGTTAGGTGAGAAGAAGTATGATTTTAAGACTTTTTAGAGATTAGTAGAGGGATTTATCCTGTAGAGGCATTTCTTCGAACACCTTATGTGTGAGTAGAATTGGAGGTGGTTTCGTTTTGTGGAAAAGGTAGAGGTGAGATGTGGGAATGGAAATAAGAATTATGTAGAGATGTTTCTATATTAGGAAGGTTGTTGAGCAGATGGTGGAGAGATTGGATGAAGATGAAATGAAGGGATGAGAGGGATGTAATGGGAGGATATGAAGATAGAAAAGAAATGGTAATTTTGGTAGGGTTTATGAAGACAAATCGACTTAACCTACAATTTAAGCAGAGTAAAAGAAACTACATTATCCATGGAAAAGCTTACAAGTGAATCCCTCATCAGAATCCTCACACAATCCCCTTTTTGGTGACAATCCTAGGCCAGGTGGTGTTTGATTCACTATGATGTCGATCTTCACTTGATGTCCTTCTCCAGAGCAAACTCGGGCATCCCACGACACCCAGCTTGGGCCTAAGCTTCTCCGCTCTTCCTAATGGTGACCTAGTGTCAAGAGAGAGCCAAAAGACAAGAAAATTCGGAATGGAAGGAGGAGGACTTTTGGGAGTTAGGGTTTCCAAAAAAACTGACAGACGAGATCAATTTTTGGGGTTTCCATGGATCCGGCGGAAAATTCGACTGTGCGGATGGAAAGAGCACAATGATATTAGTCTCCCATAAAAATTTCAGCCCAATCGATCGACTTGATCAGAAGATATCAGCATTCAAAGTTAGAGCGTTTATGGTCGTCGATCTGATGGTCCGATGCACCAGCAACTAATTAATGGACTCTTCAATCGGCGAGTCCACGAGATCGTGCCACGTCACCATCAAACCAACCGCCGGATCTTCGCCACGTCACCTGCACAAGTAAGTGACAAAATGACAAAAAAAGACACAGTGATTCCTTCCCAAGCGGGAATAAGAGAGCGCCACATCACTCTCTTATTCCGCCTCGAAGTTAAATAAGACGGCGCGAATAGGAGAGCGCCACGTCACCTGCGCAAGTAAGTGAAAAAACAACAAAAAGAACAAATTAAAACTACGATCTGCGGCGATTAATTTCGCCGTAGATTCCTTTCGAAGCGCGAATAAGAGAGCGACACGTCGCTCTCTTATTCCATCTCGAAGTCAAATAAGGTGGTGTTACCAGATTACATCACATGTCGCGATCTGGTGGCCGTCGTCTCACCTACCTTTTTAGAGCAGAAAATTGCGTTTATGCCCTTGATGCCGATAAATATGCAAAAAATTATTAGAATAATTAGAAATATAACCTCAAAGTACTCCAAAATTCATTTAAACCATTTATAAAATCCAGAAAAAAAGAATTTTGCCTTATAAACTCATTTCCTTGTGAGTTGATAATCTAAAAGAGATTATCACATATTAAAGAGCATAAATTCGTGTTATCAGGTATCATAAAAGAGCAATTGAATGAGCCAAAAATTTCCCTTTAGGGATCTAAGATTCACATATGAGGAAATGAGTTTTGGATTTGAAATTACACCATTTTAGATCTTTGTGTATGAAAATATTTTACCTAGAATTAAATGTATCAAAACCCATTTGAGAGAAGATCAAGGAGAAAAACTTATCTCCTAAAAATAGAGGAGATAGAAATGGCCACTATCGACCATCTAAAATTGTCTTGGAGGAATAGAAGGGGAGTAGTTGATAACATGCATTTATTGTTGGAAACTAGAAATTATGCATCATGATTCATCAGAATAATCAGATTGTAAACACGTAATTAAACGCGTACCTGGATTCACCGGATTAATCTTCATCAGAGTAGATTACTGAATCGGATAATAGTCTTCTTGAATATCCCTGATGTAACCTCCTGATCTCTAGAGGAAATGGGATTCTCTCTTGAGGGTTATGAACATCAGGTTATCCAAGTGGACTATGGCCTCCTATTTATAGGGATAGAGGAAAGCTTAAGCCTCTAATCAGTCATTAGATAGCCCATTATTGACTAATGACTGATTTACTACCTCTACACATAATTCACCTCCACACACATAAATGAATGTCGTAATCCCCAGATTAAACATAATTGAATCACTTAATGGGATTATAATGATAGCTAATCCACAATAATACATAACTATGTCCACTTAATGAGATTAGATCTAACAATCTCCCACTTGGACAAGATGATGCAGGACACGGTGGTGAAAACCCTCGTGCCTGATCAATGGGACTGAGGTTGACCGGAGGTAGCCGGTCAACCCTAACCTATGGGTAGGCAAATCCTAGACCCTAAGTATGAGACCTCTAACCTAAGCCTAGGTGCAAGCAAGCGTGCCGATCAGCGGAGTCGACTCCGGGTGACCCGGGGAAACTCGCGATGATGGGTAGGGTGAGATCCTCTCGATCCACGTCCGGAAGCGTGGAAGTCGCTCGTCGTGGAGTAGCCAGGAGGCTGCAGCCCACGCTCGGTACCGGATCTGACGCACGCGTCAGAAATCTCGAACCTATATCAGTAATACCCTATCTACGTCTTCCGTCGGCGGTGGAGACGAGTAAAAGAAATGCTTCGAAAAGTAATTAACTTGAAAGAGGGGACGAAGCTAACCTGCGGGGCGCGAGCCCGGTCGGTCGGGGCGAGGGAGGTCGTTGAGCGCGGCAGCGGTGGCGGACGCCGGACGAGTCGGCGAGGGAACACGGAGGGGCGATCGGCGCGGAGCGGGGCGATGAAAAGTCGTGGCGAGTAGGACGGTCCGCGGCGTCGCGGGAGGACTGGTGGTGGCGTCCGGGGCAGGTTCGGAGCGATCCGGGCCGGTCGGGGGGATCTGGGCCGGTCTGGGCCGGTCTGGGGCTCCCTGGGCCGGTCTGGGGCGCCGTGGGCCGGTCTGGACCGGTTTGGGCCGGTTCAGACGGTCCGGACCGGCTCTGGATGGGGTGGGGCGGTCCAGGCGGTCTGGATCGGCCGGGTCGGGCCGGCTGGGCCGGTCCCGGGACCGGACTCGGTCGAGGGCGGGCCGGGCCGGCTGACCGGGGGTCGCTCGGGCAGCTTGTCTCGACTCGGGGCGGGCCGGACCGAGGCGGACCGGCTCGAGGCTCGGCCTAGGGCGGCTGCGCTCGGCTCGGGCGATCCGGGCCGGGCTCAGCTGGCTCGGCCGGCTCGAGGGCTGGAGGGGGAAAGCGATCCGGGTGGCCGATTCCCGCTGAGTCGACTCAGCGGGAATCGTCCATTTCGTTTTTCGCGGTTTAGGGTTTCACTGCAGGCGGCGGAGCGGCGCACGGCGAGGAGGGGCTCGTGGCGGTGATTCCGGCGCGGAAGGGCTCGCCGGGCGGCGGAATGGAGGGACGAGGCAAGGACGACGACCCCCGTGTCGGTTTGGGGGGCGGAGCTCTGCGGGGAGGGGCTGGAGACGATCGGGTGGTGTCGTCGTCGGCGATCGAACGGGACGTCAGGGGCAGCGGGACGCGGAAATAGGGGCGGCCGTTCGTGGCGGCGGCGAGGCGCGGTGGCGGTGGGTTTCTGGAGATCGATAGAGAAGGGGGAAATCGGGGAGAGGATGAGGATGGGAGGGGGCGGCCGGAAGTTCGCCGGAGGTGGGGTTTGAGGGGGTAATTGGGGGATGAGGGCCCGTGGAGGGGAGGGAAGGCGAAAAATCGGGAGGGAGGGAGATGGTTGGAGGCGGCGGCAGGGCGGTTCGCCGGGAGATGGGGGCTGGAGATGGAGGTGGAAGGGGGGATGAGCGGAGGGTGAGGTCCGTGGAGGAGATGCTATCGCCGGAGGCGGAGCAGGAGATGGAGGTGGAGGTGGTGGTGGTGCTGAACGGCAGCGGCGGCGGCGGAGCAAGGGCGGCGGCGGCGGCTCGAAGGCGGCGGCGCTAGGTCGGCGGCGGCGGCTGGAGCAGCAGTAGGGGGGTATCAGCATGGCCGGGGCAAGGAGTGGCGGCGGTCGTCGCGGCGGCGGCGGCGGCGACGACGGCGGTTGGACTCCTTCCCCGGCCTTCCTTGAGCAGCCACTTGAGAGGGAGAGCACTCCTTTCTTTCTTCAAATGACGGCTAGGATTTGTGGGGGGGTCCCTTCCCCTCTTATAGAGCCCTTGGTGGGCCAAGAGAGGAAAGGGCCCACTTGAGGCCCACAACCCACACCCATACTCATAGAAATAGAATAAAGGTTCACAAAAGAGAAAGGGCCTTAGGCTAGGGCCCCGAAACAAAGGGACCCAACGGCCTAAAGAGAGAGAGAAATAAACGAGGACCCGCTTAAACACGTGCGGGTCAAAAGATCCATAATAAAGAAATAAAGAAGTAAAGATAAGCGGATAGATCCGCGCGCGCAAAAGGGCTCCTCCGGCGCCGTGGTATCGTGTCTTGGTGGCGACCGGGGTCGTACGCCACCACAAGATATGTATTAACTGAATATTGTGAATTATCACTTTATGAGCTCAACTTGATGATATCATTCGCGAACATTCTCATCAATCTCGTCCATCATCAAACCAGCAACGAACCAAGGGGATTTTCGTCACATTGAGCGTAACTAAACCCAAACAATGATCACATATACTGATCGGATGAATGACATAGATCGTGTGTGGATGTGTAGCATGAAAATTACATGAAATGTGATTCATACATGTACATTTTTCAACTTAGTCCTCTCGAAGTCTCGAAGAGAGATCAACCGAAGTTAAGTTCATAATGGTAAACTTAAACAACATGTCCGTTACATAATAAGCACACGAAATACACCAAACTCCCACTGAAATTACATATCGTCATATGATTTGAGACCCATGTACGTAATATGTTCACGGAAAACCGAGTCCGAAACTCCTTTAGTAAGTGGATCTCGCTAACATGGAGTTTGAACCGATGTGCTCAATAGACAGCTTGTCCATTCTCGAACTCGTTTTTTTAACAACCGAGATACTTGATATCTATATGTTTAGATTTTGTCAAGCTCTGATTGTTATTGGCAACCATAACGGCTGATTGATTGTCACAATAAATCTTAAGTGGTCTTTTCAACTTCTTGAACTACCTTTTAAATTGTGACAAAACTCTTTTTTTCAGCCAATTGCCAATGTTTTGATGCTTCATAGCATGCTATATATTCTGCTACCGTAGTAGAAGATGCTATAAGTGCTTGTCTAGCACTTTTTCATGAGATAGCTCTTCTGGCTAGCAAATAAATATAGCCTGAAGTTGAGTTTATGCTATCAATGCATCCACAAAAAATCAGAATACCTAATGATCTCTAGTCGTTCTGATTTTTCTCGTACGTGAGCATGTTATTCTTTTGTCCTCGCTAAGTATCTTAAAAACTCATTTTGCTGCCTTCCAATGTGCCATACCTAGATGACTCATGTATCGACCCAAAACCCCCACTATTTAAGCAATAACTGGTCGCGAACTAAATTGAGCGTACATAAGGCTCACGACCACTTGTGCATATAGAAATTTTTTCCATCTCTGGAATTTCTAATGCATTCTTTTGACATTGACTGAGACTTAGCTTGTCTCCTTTAGCAATTGGGGTATCTTATGGTTTATAATCCCGCATATTGTATCTTTTGAGAAGCTTTTCAATATAACCCTTTTGTGACAGCCTTAAGATATCTTTAGAATGATCTCGGTAAATCTGAATGCCTAAAACATAAGAGGCATTACCAAGGTCCTTCATCTCAAAGGTGTTTGACATAAACTGCTTGGCATCACGTAATAAGTTTAGATCATTAATGGCAAGTAAAATGTCATCGACATATAATACTAGAAAAAAATACTTGCTCCCACTAAACTTATGATATATACATTCATCAGTAGGATTCATCACAAAACCGAACGAACTGATGATTTTATGAAATTTGTGATACCACAGGCGAGGAGATTGCTTCAGTCCATAAAGAGATTTCTTTAATTTGCAAACCATGGACTTCGAATCTCTTGTCACAAAATTTTTAGGTTGTTCCATATAGATGATTTCATCAATTTCTCCATTTAGAAATGCAGTCTTTACACCCATTTGATGCAACTTAAGATCAAAATGAGCTACAAGTGCCATTATGATTCTGAATGAATCCTTCAATGATACTGGAGAAAAGTTTTCATTATAATCGATGCCTTCACGTTGAGTGAAACCCTTTGCAACAAGACGTGCCTTATATCTTTCTTTATTACCTTTTGAGTCCCTCTTGGTTTTAAAGATCCATTTACAACCAATAGGTTTCAATCCTTCAGGTAACTCAACATGATCCCAAACGTCATTGTCATGCATGGATTTCATCTCTTCATTCATAGCATCAATCCACTTGTGAGCATTAAAGCTCTGCAAGGCTTGTCCTAAATTAATAGGATCATATTCCTTTATCTCCAGATCAAACCTCATGTTCTTGAAGATATATACTCAAATAATTTAAGATCTGAGTTTCTTCTTGAAATGTGGATTCCTTTAATGGCGTTTCTTCTTGAGGATATACAATTTGACTATAGGAAGCTGAAGGACACAAAACATCTGCTTGAACACATGAAAGAATTAGATTACCTTCTAAATTAACACTATCATCGTGTTCTTCCTGAAAGTCAGTGTCTCTAACTTTATTTCCCCCATCAAATTCAATATCCTCAAAGAAATGTGCATTTCATGTTTCAAAGATACCTCTAGTGCTAGGATCATAAAACTTGAAACCCCACGATTTTCCTGAATATCCAACAAAATAGCAACTAATCGTTCTAGAGTCCAGTTTTCTTTCTTTAGGGACATACGATCGTGCTTGAGCTGGACATCCCCAGATATGAAAATGTTTCAAACTGGGTTTTCATCCGTCCATAGTTCGTATGATGTCTTTATAGTTGCTTTGGTTGGAACTCGATTCAATAAGTATATAGCTGTTTTTAAGTCCTCACCCCATAACCTTATGTGAAGCGATGATTCAGCCATCATACTTCTCACCATATCTTGAAGTGTCTGATTCCACCGTTCAGCAATGCCATTCATAGATGAAGTGCTTGACATAGTATAATTAGGAACAATTTATGATTGCTTGAGATATCAGGAAAAATTTCCCCGACATTGCTCACCAGATGCATCATTCCTTCCATACCACTCTCCACCAGGATCTGATCGCACATGCTTGATCCTCTTGTTGAGTTGATTTTCTACCTCTGCTTTAAATATCTTAAATGTGTCCAAGGACTCTGATTTATCACGGATGAGATAAATATAACCATATCTCAAATAATCATCAATAAATGTAATGAAGTACCGATGCCCATTTCTAATTGTTGTAGGAAATGGTCCACACGTATCCGTGTGAATTAACTGTACTAATTTTGTTGCTCGTGAAAATCTCTTTCCTGTAGTGCGTGTGTTCTTGCCTTTTATGCAACTAACACACTTCTCAATATCCCCGACATCAAATGGCTGAAGAATTCCTTCTACGATTAACCGATCAATTCACTTTCGTGAAATATGACCGAGTCTTCTGTGCCATAAGGAATAGGAATTCGAACTAGATGATTGGAGTTTTCTGCCTCTCATGCTTGTATATAAAATTAAGTTGGATGGAGAAACAACATAGGTTATTGTCCTGTAATAAAGACCCAGTTCCCATAATATTGCCTTCATACTTGATACTAACTTTTCTATTTCCAAAAGTACAAGTATGACCAAATTTTATCTAGAGTAGATACAAATACTAGATTGCGTTTAAAAGTTGGTACAACAAAAGTATCTATCAGATAGATAAAATGACCAATGTCTAGAAGCAATCTAAATATTTCATACCTTTCTACTCTAACTAAAGTGTCGATGCCTGTGAAGACATATTTCTCCTCACTTATTGGCTTCCGACAATGGAGGCAATCATTTCTTTTTGATCTCAAACCATGATATTTTTGTACAGTCCTTCTTGAAATGACCAGGGTTTTCGGCAATGGAAACAAGTCAATGCTTTTATCTTGATTTTTGCCTTTTTCTGGTCCTTTTTGGAGAGCACCGCTTTGATTGATCTTTCCGTGCTTCCTTTTTGTTTAATTTGGAGGTAGAGGTAAAATTTTGCACTTTCAAAAAAATTGACTTCAAATAACTGGAGTTCTTCTTAAGTCCATAATGAAGTGAGATCTTCAAGACTCCATTTATGCTCCTGGATATTATATGTCAATTTGAAATGATCAAATCTTGGTGGAAGTGACTTGATGACAAAGCTTTATTGTAGCTGTATTCATCTCGGTAGATATGTTCTCAAGTTTACCTTGATAAACCTCTGGAATCACTTATTTTAGAGTCATTAAACATACTCTATCTGAAGTATTCCATGCCTGAAAATTGCTTAGTATCTTTATTTGGGGGTTTAGGGTCGGTCATTGCTGAGTCAACATTGGCATAGGCTAGTGCAATCATGACATCATTCTTCCATATTTGTCTGAATATATTGCATAAGGAGGACAAAGAGTGGCTCACTACTGAAGTTTGCAAAAATTTAAAATATACATTTCCCAAGACATCGAGTGCACATTAATGCGTCGTCTTTGGACAACAACATCAACTGCCAGCGACATCTTGTATGTGATGAATGTCATTGACAATAAGTTCCTGTCAAAAGGCAAGCTATCTTTTGACCGCATTACCCTTCACAATGAACAATTACTGAATAATTGTCACACGACAATTCTCACGAGTGTGTATAATCTCGTACGACCGTCGCCTACCTTTGGGCCAGCTAAGGCCTACATAGACATACACACCCCATCTAAGATTTGTACTAAAAGACCTAAACAAGAGAGCCCACTTTTGCAGGATGTTGCTTAAATCTAGAAGTCCATAATCATAGACATGTATATATTTTGCAAAGTGAGAAATCTCTTCTCTTTCCAAGCCTTCCTTAAGATATTAAGGCCTTTTAGCCCTTTTTAGGCTTTGGAAATGAAGTAGATCCTCAAAATAACTCATTATTGGGCCAAAATTTGGACCTATTTAGCATTATTGGCCTTTAACATGCCCTAGAAATGCTTATAGGGCCAAGAAATAGGCCCAAATTTAACATTAGTGGGTTTTAATAAGCCCATTAGCGCTTATTAGGCCTAAAATCGACTCAATTTTCCCTTATTGGACCTTATCAAGCCCTATTAGCCCTTATTGGGCCGGGTTTTTCCTGAAATAACTGGCCTATTTACCTTAGTGGGCCAAAGAATATGCCCCATTTTTCATTATTGGGCCGATTTTACCCAAAATCAGCCCTTCCTTTGTTTATCGGGGCTATTTACATTAATGGGCCTGATCATTTCTTATAAAAGTGACCCCTTTCTTCGTCACTTTCTCTTTCCTCCGTGCTCATCTTCTTCTTCTTCCCTTCTTCCATGTTCTTCGTATGAATAGGGCTTCGCAGAAGGCGGTGGATTGGGCACGATTCCTGAGGAGATGCATCGGAAAAGCTCCACCGTCTTGGACTGGCTGCGATTGCGGTGATTTGGGCCGTTAGGGGCGATTTTGAAGTCAATCCCCCTTTTTAATTCCCGTCTCCTTCCTCCCAAAGATCATCGTGTGAACAGGGGTTGAAGACAGGCAGCGACTGCGGCGCAACATCCGAAAATTTCGGATCCATCTCCAGCTGTCGAGATTTCCATCTCTTCCTTCTTTCTTCTGCCCGATCTCCGTGTGAACGGAGCTTGAAGAAGGCGGTTTCCTGGAACTTCGGCGCGGCTCTTGAGGAGAAACATTGGGAATGCTTCACCGACTCAGAACGGCGGCGATTGCGGCGATTTCGGCGGCCGCCGAAATCGCTAATCGCGGAGGTGTGAAGCTCTTGATTTCCTAAGAAATCATAGCAACCGCTGCAAGAGGCGGTTCTAAATTTTTTTTAGGTAACAATCCAGTTACCGACACGAAGTTAGAAGAGGAGGGATCGTCACCGACTTGAATGACTTCCATTACCGCCGTATGAGGCGGTTTAAAAAAACTCTTTTTTTTCTTTTCTCTTCTCCCCTTTCCAAATGTCGGTTTTCAACCGACATCTAAAACCGACATTCAATCGGAATGTCGGTTATGTTCCTCAGTTTTGATCCTCTCTTCCCGACATTCGTGGCCTCGTCAAAGCAGAAAGAGGTGAAGCATCTCCGAAAACCTCCTGCTTTGCTTCGGTCAAAGCCATTGGTAAGTTCCCGCATTCTTTCTTTGTGAGTCATCACGACGACGGGAGGCAATCCTTTTCTGAAGAGCCTGGAGCGACCGACGGGGAAAATTCAGCAGAAGAGGAGACCGAGACAGAGACTGAGGAGGATCCCCGTCTTCATGTTTTAAGAACATTACCAATTTGGTATGTTCCTAACTTTGTAAAAAAATTTCGATAATGAAATTTTCATTCTTCTACTCGATGATTGTATGTACAATGTAAGAGAATCAAATGAACTTTAACGAGATCATTTCAACTAGAGTAGAAGATTAAAACAATAAAATTCCCGATGAACTTCATGAAGACATAAATCAATATTTCCTTCTGAATTCACAAAGATAAAGAATCGGAAAACCCTAAATATCGCAACGATCAAAATCATCTGATCATCCCAATGAATAGATGCATAGATTGGATCTGATACCAATTGTTGGAAACTAGAAATTATGCATCATGATTCATCAGAATAATCATATTGTAAACACGTAATTAAACGCGTACCTGGATTCACCGGATTAATCTTCATCGGAGTAGATTACTGAATCGGACAATAGTCTTCTTGAATATCCCTGATGTAACCTCCTGATCTCTAGAGGAAATGGGATTCTCTCTTGAGGGTTATGAACATCAGGTTATCCAAGTGGACTATGGCCTCCTATTTATAGGGATAGAGGAAAGCTTAAGCCTCTAATCAGTCATTAGACAGCCCATTATTGACTAATGACTGATTTACTACCTCTACACATAATTAACCTCCACACACAGAAATGAATGTCGTAATCCCCAGATTAAACATAATTGAATCACTTAATGGGATTATAATGATAGCTAATCCACAATAATACATAACTATGTCCACTTAATGAGATTAGATCTAACATTTATAACTTAAATTTTTACCCTATTTAACTCATAGTCATGCTTATTTTATGTGAGTATGATGAATGTTATCATAGCTTTAAGGAATTTTCTCCATTGGTATGCCATTTCACTAAAGTCTATATTTATGCATAATTTAGGGTTAATTTTTTGATAAATCTTTCTATCTAAACTCAAATAAATATTATTGAATTGAATGATTTAGATAATTTAGAGCAATTTAAAGATGTTGACTATGAATCCATCTCTGCCCAATTAACTCTTACCCACTATCTATCCTTGATATCTTTATATCAATGGCGACAAGATCTGCCATACTCATCAAATGAGTCAAATGAAACAATGCTATTTTTTTCGATAATTTCATGTCCTTCTCAAATATCTCTCGAATAGGAAAGCTTAAAATATATAAACTAATGATCACTATATTATTTTATCATCATAATTCACTTGGTCAGTACATATGCTAATGGATTTTACTGTAAACATCACACAAGAATAACAATAAATAAATTTCATTTCAATTAGTATAATTGAGATATAGTGAAGTGTGATTTGGCTTATAAGCCACATAATATCCATTAACCCCCGATTGAAAATAGCATGGAAAATCAGTCTCAATGTGCTTGATGCACTAATGGAAGGTGGGGTTGTCAGTGAGGAAGATGGCAGCTTGACTATCATAAACCATTGGCATGGCCCCTTGCAATGAAAAGCTAAGCTCATGAATTAGCCAACATACCCATAATATCTTACAAGAGGCATGGGCTATAGCCCAATACTTGGCTTTTACACTAGAGTAGGATTAGACAGTCGTAGTTGATAACATGCTATTTTTACATTAATTACATGATTATTAATGCAACTAAAGGCATTAATTATTCTAAATATATGCATGTTATCATATTTTAAACATATTTCTATCATTTTGTATTAATTTATGTTATGATCTTAAAATACACTAATTTATGGATTATTATAAATGATTAAAAATTATAATCTTTTTAATTCTAAATTATAATTGAGATCATAATCATGTTTCATGATGAAAATATAAGAGAAAAGAGATTTATTAACATTTATGTATTTTTATAAAGTTATTTTATAAGATACATAAATGTATTAAATTAATTATAATTTATTCTTTTACTATTTTAATAATTTGACTTTTTATAATGATAGATTTTTTAATTCTGATCCAACAAAACAAATTTGAATTGATTTAGAGTTATATTTTGAAAGTTATGATTTTTACCATTTCTAGGAATTTTCTAGAATTTTTCCTGAATTTATATGAACTTATTTCGAATTTTTATCATTTAAAACAATTAAAAAAGTGCAAAAAGGGGGTATTTTACGCGAGGGCCCACGTGGACACGACGTGGCACGCAAGGCAACGTGGCTCTGCCACGTGGACGCGCGCGTGTGCTTGCGTGGCGCTGAGGTGTAAACACATATTTATATTTAATATATATAGTGCTTTATAATGTATATAGGTCTTCCGATTATCGAAAGACAATTTTCTTAACCCTCCATTTCAGCTCACGTTATATACGCACGATTCTCTGTCTTTTTATCCGTGTGGGACTATGTTCCTGTGTTTGCGTTGATTGCAGGACGCGTGGCGATGCGTGGATTTTTGGATGGAGATCGCGTGGAATGCTGCGCGTAGATGCGGTGGACACGAGGTCCACTGATCTTCAATTCGAGCACGTGGGTTAAAATTCACTTAAGTGAATTCATCAGAGCCGTCGATCGCGCGAGTTATGACGGCTGAGATCATGCGTGATCGGTGGACCCTTAGACACATCGCGATCGTTGGATTTAAATCCAACGGATGATCGAAGTTCAGCATCTTCTTTTCAAGCGATGAGGCTTCATCTCAACCCTTCGTCCGCGATCCGATGGTCAGCAAAGGAAGACGACGATTCATGAAGAGACGTCTCATCATGATCGTTGATCACGATGAGTCCATCAGATCCGACGGCTACGCCTCTTTCTTACTTCTTTAAAATCTGTTCTTCACGACGAAAAGAGTCGCCCGTGGATTTCCATCAAAGTCTCCTTGTTTACTCCACCATTTCACGCGTCGTTTGTTTCCTGTTATTCTTGAGTCATTTCCGCACCCATTGAATGTATGAAATCATAGTTTAATCGAAATAGAAAGGAGAATTCCCATCTTGAACTTCAAACTTCGTCTTCGGAAACTCGGAATGAAAAGCCATGCATCCGGTGATTAATTGGATCATTTCGAAGGCTAAATTGGGTTAGATTGCGTGTTTTCATCTTAATCTTTCATCATTTAGTGTTAATTTTATATTTTGAATTATAGATTAAGTTTAATTTTAGTTTAATTTCTGTTTTTGATCAAAATGGCGATACGAATTTTCTCCTAACTTCAAACTTCGATTACTCAGTGAATTCTTATCCAAATCACCTGATTTTTTATTACATGGATTCGCAATTGAGTTATTTTTCTTAATATACTAAAACACTCAATTTCTAATCTCAATTCGTCGTCCAATTTGACCGAATTTCAAAGATATATCTCAAATTTCCCTAATTCTCTGTGGATTCGACCCTTAATTACCATTATACTAATTAATTACTTCGATTAATCATAAATTGGTAAGTTTAGGACTTTGTTTTGACACTAAATTGTGTGTAATCAACGACCATACGATTTAGTCTCGTCAGTAGTCACAATCCAGTTTTTGGTGCACCACTTAGTCCATACCTAAATTTGGTCTTGGTCTTGGTCAACCTCGGTTACAATTCGATTCAGTCTCCTTGATTGAATCTTCACTTATGTCAAGTTGCCAACAATGAACCGAGTCGGAAGTTCAGCAAGAAGGCCTCTATTTATAGGCAAATATGATAGACCTAAGGAGCCTTAGAAGGCTCAAAAACTTCCCCCTTGATCCATTGTCTCCTCTAACTAAGGTTAACCCAAAAAACATATCACATTTAAAATAATATCTATAATTCTCTTTTGTACAATTTCCTTCTTTCCCCTCCACTATCATCTGCCTCTTTTCCTTCATGTTTATCTCCTTCGCTCTTGATCAATCCCACATCAAGCACCTCTCACAAACACTTTGCCCCTCCTCCATCGTTCTCATTTGGCCTTTGCACTGCATCATTGTCAAGTAATTCTTCAAGAAAGTCCTGTAACATTCATAGTTGTGGAATAATTCAGAAGGTAATCTTCAAATAGAACAAGAGCAAGTATTACATTTCAAATCGAATCTATAAGAGATCACAACGAAATCTCCAATCTGATCAAGACTTTAGAGATGAGATTTTCATTATCATTATTTTGCATCAGATTAAAAAAATCAAAATCAATGAGAGACAACTGAAAGCATTAAATCAGCAAGAGACCAAATTACAATGAGTAAAGAAAGAAATCACTAGATTAAAAAGAATATCCATGTCTTTTCAAACTTTCTTATGTAAAATTTGGATGTATTGAAAGAATCAACCTTCATAATCCATATTTATTATATAACTTAGGCATGTAATAAATTATTTACTCTAATAAATCACTATTGCAATAATAAATGAATAATTATCTTATTGGGTTTGGGGTTCTTAGAGGACCTAGACAACCACAAGATGAGTAGAAGCATTCAACAATAGGCAGAGGCATCTTATAGAGAATATATCACGCACAAAAGTGGTGAGAATCAATAGACAATGAGATAGAGAGTTATAGAATAATAAGAGAGAGTAAAATTGTAATTTTTTTTGTAACTAGAAGTTGAAATCAAAATCATGATTCTTCTTATCATAGCTAACATAATTGTTCAAAAAAAATTTGTCAATTACCCTAGATCATTGGACAAGAAGAACAAGATAAAAAATTAACAACTATTTATAGGATAAGAAATTGGTTTGAAAATTATTTTACTAGGTTTAACATGAAAACAATTGCATTTATACATTTTTTTCTCCATGAAGTTGAATTCATGGACTTATAAAACAAATATAACACAATGAATAAAGAGAAAGTATTATCCGTATACGACCTAGGTGTCAACCCTTTTTCTTTTCCCAAGGGCTTAATTTTTCTTCAATCAATGTCCGCTTTCTTGTCCTACTTGTAATGCAGAAGATCTACTTACTAAGCCTTTGTCTTATCTTTTTTTTACCATCGCTTAGAAGTTGTGAGCTTATCTTTTCATTTAAGTTGGAGATTGTAACTAATAAGTATCCTAAAAGCCCATCAAACTATATATGTCTCATTCATTTTGTTAGAAATCTTACATTCGTTATTTATAATATTTGTGATGTTTATAATGAAGTCCAAGGATGTGCATAATGATAAGTAAATTATGATGAGATCATATTTCAATGATTTGGTGCATGAACATGTATTCTAAAAAAATTTAGTCAAAGTTTACCTAGAAGAAATTGAATATCTAGATAGAACAGCATTGCTAGGTCCTAATCTTGTTACCATTTATGTGGAGACATTAAGGTAGGGGCACTAGATACGCTTTGAAAAAAATGATATCTTTTTGAAGACACAAATGTATGGTACAATAGAAAGTAGACAAATAGAGATTTTTTTGTTTAGCACACAATTGCCTAACTTGGGCAAAAACTAGAGGATAAATCAAATAGAGAAGTTGGAGAGAGAAGCTATGATGATTAGAAGCCTAATCAAATGTATAACCAAAGAAAGTAAACCTATCTCAGTGTCTTTGAGGTAAATTTGTTTTTTTTTTTTTTTAACAGAGAAAACTAATAGATAGACAAAATCAGTGTTGGATTGAGGCTACTCTTGCACAATTGCATTAGTGAATCTCCATATCCAACAGACGTGTTCTCCTAGATCATCTCCTGCATGCAAATATCACTCTAGAATGTGCTATGAATCATCAGGATCACATATTTTCCTTTTCTAAACAGCCATAAGAATTTGCAGGGGAAAAATGGCAATGAATCGCAATAAAAATTAAGAAAAATGCCAGTCTAGGAAAGCCCCATCCACAATTGTAGATACACCTGTGTAAATAATAAACCACACTTTTTCTCTCTCCCTGCTTCTTTCAAACATGCTTCTACCTGCTCATGGGGCTACACATGCAAGGGTTCCAAGTTGAACATGCCAAAACAACAGGCAAAGAAAATATTGCATTCATTACTTCATTTCAATCAAAATAAAAAAAAATATTTTGTTTTGAAGCAGGTTAGATGCTTGAGAAAATTTATAAGGATATGGTTGTTACTCTCCCAAAAATTTACACAACAAACACCAGGTGTTCCCAAGCTACAACAGCACTAGACAAGTAAACAGGGAACACACCTTATCAAGCAGAAGATGGACAATCGGGCTGGGCTTCAGGGAGCGCCAATTGGAATGCATGAATCTCATCATAAGTAGCCATCAGACGGTCAAGGATGGGAAAATTTTGCTGAGATTTTAGGATAGAAGACAATCTCACTTTAGCAAAATGACAACTGGAATTAAAAAAAAAAAAAGATGTAGACAATATCCTGATCACAGAGATGAATTGAAGAGAGGAAAGTATTAGGTATGTAAGAAAAGAGAGTTTCAGGGACTGGACCATAGAATTCATTCGAGATAACAACAATACATTTTATAAAACCATATGCTCCAGTTTCCAAATGAAGATTTGCAACAAACTGTGAAATTACCATGTCAATGTTGAACCTCTGAACACCTGCAGAGATCTGAGGCGCCAAAAATACATCAGCCTGCACACACAATAATCAGATTACATCAGCTTCATCATCAGTATCACGAAGAGATTTTTTGCTTGAAATAATTCCTGGAGGACACGAGCATATTATTTTCTTAGATAACCCTTTAATGTGGCACTGACAGACATGAAGATTAAACAAAAAGACTCATTAGGAGAGTTTTGGCAAGGAATTTAGCTTTAGGTAGTCAACTGGGTTCAAGCCGGTAATTGTTTTTTTGATAATCCAATGAACTTTGACTTGTAAGCCAACAAACAGAGAGCGGGAGAGAGAGTGCGGAGAAGACTGAGAGCTAATAGACCTTCATCATTTGTAGATCGCACTTGAGGGAGAAGAGGAAAGAGAGAAAAATGAACATAGAAAATAATAGTGCAAACACCGTACATCTGTGATTAAACATCATGTAACCGCCCATGTTGCTATTACAATATAATGCAAACGTAGAGGATACAAACTGAAAACTGAAATATAAAAGTATAAAAATAGACTAGATGCATAAGTGATAATCTATAATCTAACGCTGTGAATAAACCAGAAATGACAAAAAAAGGAGCTCAATTAAAACATGAGGAATATACCAGAGAGATTTCATCTCCTGTAGCATACTTTCCTGCATGACCTTCTAGAAGCTTCTCGAGGGCTGAAATAATCATTGGGCGACAAATGAAAACATGTAACAATAGACAAATGGATCATTGTCCAAATATCCTGACCTTCAAAACCCCGCCCAACGTGATGTTGAGCCCATTGGAGTCTTTTATCAGAATCAAAGTGTTCTCCGATATAATTCTTCAAGTAAATGAAGATATTTTGACATTCAAAACTTCAGGATTTTTTAAATTCGTCAAATAAAATTACCAGAGTACTCAGATTCTGGAAGGGTTGTATGCCTGATGAAACTATGTTTGCCACCTATACCCAAACACAACAGTGATTCATCATGATTCTGGAAGTCATATAATTCGCTTATTTGTAGCAATTAAAAGGGATTTACCCACCTGATAATTGATTGCTCTCTTAAAAGGGTCAAGAGGGAGCAGTGGATGCTGAGGATACTTATCCTCCAAATACTGAACGCAGAACAAATAACAGTTAACAGAGAGACAATTTTCTACAAGATTACATTTCCACCGACCATTATAATTGCAAATGAGTCTGCGATGGCTGATCCCTCGTGGACCAGAACTGGTACAAACTTTAAAGGGTTCAGCTTCTCGAACTCTGCATTTTCAGGAAGTCATTGACTGTAAAATCACGATTTCCTAGAAACCAAATATTTGTTTCACATAAAAGCAACAAAAATTTCCATTTTGATCATCCAGCAACGCATATTAGGAAAATCTGAGATCTGTAGAGGGAACGAAAAAATATTGGAAGTAGAAGCCCACCAGGGCTAAACTGCTCTCCTTTGGCGAGGTTCACAGCCTTGTACTCGTAATCCAACCCTTCACACAAACCAAATATGGGCCAAAATGAAAAAGCGTCAGCTCCAATTTCAAAAAAACAAAAAGTATTGATAATTCCGCTACCGACAGGTCGAATTGAACGCTTACTGACCCTTGAGATTAAGCGCAATCCGAACGCGTTGCGAGCACGAGCTCCGCCAATACGAATACAGAGTTAGTTTTACGGATTCTCCCGCTGCACCAGTCTTTGAAGGAGAAAAAAGAACCACAATTAGATCGAAAGAGAGTAACCGGACGGATCGGTGGTTTCGGAAAGTTTGGACCTTTGGGGTTGAAGCGGCAGCCATGTCAGTTTTGTTTATCGAGAATCAGGTAGTTCACACTTAGAGATTGCAAGAGACCAAAGTCTCGGCGGTAAGAGGCAGAAATCTCTGGCCAGGCAGGGAACATAAATAGGAGATAAATAATACAAATTCTAACAAATATAGTCAAAATAATATATATATATAAGCTTGTTAAAAAAAAGGAGATAAGTAAGTAGTGCATATATAGTAGATGAGTGAATAAATGATAATTTCAAAACCAGGTATTTTTCCACTAAATTAAAATAGGCCAATTCAATATAATTCAGACTTCAACCTCGATATATCAATGTTCGGAGGTCATTTAACAAAATATGTGATCCAGTTTGTAGCTAGCAACATAGAAGTTATAAGAGGATCGGTCGATAAAGAAGAGGGTTCAAATCTATGGTATGAGATTTTTCATTTCTTACCTTGCAAAATGGCAAGTGGAAGTACTCTGAAAAGTTTAAAAATATGTGTATATCTTTTTGCTCGTGTGTTTTGGCATGAAGAAAGGCCGTCTCCTGTCTAATATAGCCATTATGTGTATAATAGGTGACACTTCATCTGCTTCTTGCGCTATTCTCAATAGTGGAAGGGGGATGGTTACTCTTCCTAAGGTTGAGGTGAATTTATTTTGAAGTATTTGTTCATAAAACTTTCTAGTGTGTAGAGCACTCAAGTTCTCATTTACGCTCATCAATGTGGATCAAAGTATGTAGTCATATGAATGCCTCGACATAGAAGGGGCATCAACTACTTGCTATTTATTAAGGTAGCACAACCTTGACATGAATCAACCTGATTGAAAAATATGTATATACTAATTAGATATTCATACAGATTAATTTAGTAAACACTTTTATCTAGAGAGTATCGTCTATCCTTGGTATCTCTACACTGATGGCTATAGGATTAGTCATACTCATCATATGAGTGAGATCATATATTGTTTTTCATTAAGGATATTTTGATCTCCTAATCTAGTATCCACTAATAGGAATGTTTAGAATATATGTTGAAAGATTATGTATATCTATATCATGATCTCCTCATAATCACTAGTTATCACAACGCTAATGAAATTCATTATGAACATCACACAAGAATGAAAATAAAAATAAGTTTAATTTAATAAATATAAAGAAGACAAAAATATGATTTGGCTTATACGTCACATAAGATCTATCAATTTAATGTGTAAACATATGAGGCACATAAATGAGGTGGCACACGATATTGACTTGACAATATCAGCACAACCCATCCCACAAATGTAGCATCATGCCGCACATGGTAGAGGACAAGAGACGTTAGTACTAAGTCAACAGGATTGTCAAACCCTCTAAAATTTTCAAGCCTTTTTCCCAATTTCTATTTAATAGTGTGGAACTTTGCTTCGTGAATATAATGTGGTGCATTGCGGAGTGTTAGATGAAGCACGATAGAAATTAGAGTGCTCGACTAGTGTAGGTATAATGTCTTAGCAAAGTGGAAGGAGAGAAGAGGATAATTCACCATTTCCTAGATACCTTATCAGTTATTTGGATCAATGTGGCTGTGGTGGATTTACACTACCATCGTTGAAGAAGTGGTCGTTGCTATGAAACCTTAATGTGGTGGTGAAATGACGAATAGGGGGTGAACTGGTTTTCTTTGTCTTTATAATTTTATTTAATTCTTTTTTATTTTGTTACTTGTTTATTGTGTCAAAACCTCCCGTTACTCATACACCATATAATTTTTCAATACAAGAATGGTGTCCAAATGCCCCCTACTTATTCCAAGAGGAGACAATCCTCCCTTAGTCACCCCTCACCTTGTTAGTCACATTGGCAACTACAACCTAGTGAGGATACGATATGATCCAAGTTCATCAGAGCTTACGATTTGACTCACAAACACCCTTAGTTAATAAATTCACTCCTTTGGCATCCTTTGATATGCCATTTCTCCTCTTGTCATAGTGGGCCAACTCCTATAGCTCATATGTCAGTCCCTAATCTCTTTGGGTCAGCTTGCCTTTGAGGTCCATGAGCCGCATCACCAATCCATACTTGCTTCAAAAAATTTTGGTGATCTAGATAGTGTAAATATCATTAAAATTCAAGCACAAGAAAATCACTCGAGTTGACCCTACCATCAACTCCCTTGACACTATAAACTTTTAAAATCGACTGACGTGGTGGCCCGTGATTGGCTGCCACGTTTATCTCTCTTTAAAAAAGACGAAGAAGAGAAAAAGAGTAATTTCTCTCTCTCCCAGCTCCTTCTCTCCCTTTTTCTATCTCTCCCTCTCCCCATTTTTCTCTCTCTTCCATTTCCTACTCTCACTCTTTCTCTCTCTTGTGTTCTCACGCGCACATGCATGAGCGCGTGAGTGGGAGAAACTTTTCTCCCCCTCTTTCTCTCTCGCGTGATGCAAATTTTCCATCACGCTTGACACCTCTCACGGCCCCTCTGACATCTCTCTCTCTCTCTCTCTCTCTCTCTCTCTCTCTCTCTCGTGCACGCACACTTGATGGAAGAGAATTCTGTGGCACACAAACAATCTCCCTTGCTCCTCTGCCTCCTCTCCATCTTCTCCACCTTGTCCTCCTCGTTCTCCCTCTTTGGTGCACATGTAAGGGGGAGAGGACAGAAGAAAATTCTTATGTCCTCATCTCTCCCTTTCCTCTCTTCTTCTCTCTTGCATGGTGGAAAAAATTTCCATCGCACGAGAGATCTTCACACAGCTCTCATCACCCTCTCTTCCTCGCTTCCTCTTGCTCTCTTCTCCATGCTGCCATTTTCTTCTTCTCCTTCGCACCACACCCCTTCAAATTTTCACAGTGCATCTCCCTGCTCTCTCCCCTGCGCGCGCACGTGTGCACAAGGTGGAGAAGCTCTTTTTCTTCTCCTTCATTCTATCTTCTTTTGCCATCGCTATTCTCGTCTCCTTCCTCTCCTCATCTCTCCCTCATTCTCTCTGTTTCGCACATAATTGTTCTATGTGACAAGAGTTCACTCTCGCTCTACCACTACATTTTCTCCTCTTCCTCTTTCTTTATTGTTCTCTTCTTTCATTCTATTGTGCCTTCTTCTTTCTCTTCCACACACATGCGGAAGAGATTTTATTTTTCTCACAAGTGAGCGGACGGAAGCCTCCACTTTTTGGCTGCTGATCACCTCAAGGGGCACTCCAAAACATGCAGAGCACACTCCACAAATGCACACACACACTCAAAGAAGATGAAAATGAGCAAATGATGAAGAAATTCACTAAAATCACTCAAACCTCTCTTAAACCCTCGATAGGAAGAAAGGAATGCTCATATGTGTTTAGGGACGCTCTAGGGGTGCCTATTTATAGGTTTACAAGGAGAAAAACCCATAAAAAACTCACTTGAGTTTTAGTGTGCACGTGTCATGCCAAAGGTGCGTGATTTTCAGCGATTTGTGCATGCCATGGTGGCACGTGGCGTGCATCTCGGCGAGTAGCTACAGTAGCCTTCAAGATGTACAAACGTGTGTGTGGTGCCCTCCCCCCAAAATGTGCCATGTGTGCCATGCGTGCGCCCGCTTGGCAAGTGTTGTAGTACCCGTGAAGCGGCCTGCCGAGGGGGCACTCAAGCGGTTGTCCCCGCATGCCATAGGGTGCCACAAGGCACCATCTTGGCAGGTACTATACCACCTGTCAAGTGTGCATCACTTGTGTGCGTCAGGCGCTTTCGTGCGCGAGCCATGTCAGTGCCACATGTGCCAGCCATGCCAGATGTTGGAAAATCACTCTCAACACCACCTTCACCATATATCATCTCCTTTCTTGTAAGCTCCATTTCCACTGCATCACCCCCTCTCTTTCTCTCTTCCACCATGACCCTTTCTCCGCACTCTAATTCTCGCACACACAAGAATCTCTCCCACGCGAGTTTCTCATGTGCAAGAGAGGAGCGGGGAAGAAGGGCATAATCTTCTCTTGCACTTCTCGCTACCTCCCTTCTCTCTCATTGCCTCTTTTACGTCTCATGTGCCACCATCAAAAGAAGAGAGAGGAGAGGAGAGAGGAGAGAGGAAAATAAATTTTGTTAATTTTTTAGGTTTGTCCCACGGTTTGACTGAAAGTGATTCGAGAGAGAGAAAGCTAAATCAATAATAGAGCTTTCTCCAAGTTAAAAGCTTAATATTTGACAATTTTGATGGAGTTTGGAGTAGAAATTTCATGGGCATGATCGCTATTCCATCCTCCATGTATTCATGGTGGCTGATTATAAATATGAGGCAAAAAAATAGGTTCTCCAAAATTTCTTTGTGTGCTTCTAACATTAGCTGGCTAGGAAGAAATAAGGCACCAATTAATCATTCTTTCTATATAGAATATTATTTCTAGTGATTTTGTTCTATTTTCTTTTCATTCCACGTGTTAGATGCAAGAAGTCAAGTCTGAGCGAAATGTATGGATTCTCTAAGATATTTTTTGATTAGAGAGCATCGTTAGAGTGTGTTTTCATAGAAAATCCTTATATTAGAATCATTTTGCATCCATCTTTTTCTTTTTCTTCATATTTTCATCAATTTTTTCATACTTAAAAAACTAAATCACTTATCCATCTTTGATAAAAAATCTTCAAAAAGAGTTTGGAAGCATTTGATTGGTTCAATTTATTTAGTGTGTACATCTTCTTCTTTTCATTGATCATCTCCGCATTCTTAATCTAAAAATACCCAATAAAATTTCTTGATTTCAATCTTTTAACCTTTCTCCTTATGGATTCAACCTGGACTCACCACTATTCTAAATTTCAAAACAGAATTTGAAGAGTTGAGTATAACTTTTAATACGTGAATTTACGTATTTAACGACCATGAGTTTATGCATATCAAATGGAATCATTGTCGATGAGGTAGGTGTCTATTAGATTGAAATCCTTTTCATTTTTAATTCTCTGATTTTCTTATCTCTTCTTAAATTAGGTCTATACATTTTCTTTTATTTTTAGACTAACCTTGATCTACTAGTGAATTTGAGTTGTTTTGCATGAACCGAAGGTAATCCCTCCATCCTCCTATCCTTGAATGTACCCTCGGTGAAACTTCATCTACATTAGAGCCTAAGATCAATATCCTTAAAGTAGAAAATTCAATTTTTAGAGGAAATGATGGAGGAAAACCCTAATTGAAACCAAACCCAACCCCTAGATCAAGTCATTAGGAGAATGAAGTTAAGAGAGTATTCTGATCCTACCAAGAGCCAAACTTACACTTGGATAGCAGCCCCTCTAGATGATATAAATATCCTTTTAGGATCAATCCTCATATGCTTCAATTATTACCTAATGAGTAATAATGCTTCAATTTTTATGGGAGATTCAATGAGGAGCCTTATGAGTTTACCAATATATATATGACTTATAACTATCCCAAAGCGTCCCAAGAGCATCTGAAAATGAGAATATTTCCCCTAGCACTTAAAGATAAGGCCAAAGAGTGGTTTAAATTAGTAGGACAAGAGTTTATTGTTAGGTGTAATCTCTATTAAGTGGACATAGTTATGTATTATTGTGGATTATATATCATTTAATTCTATTTAATGTTTTTTAATGTGAGAATTAAGACATTCGTTTACGTGTGTAGAGGTTAATTATGTGTAGAGGCAATTAAATCGGTCATTAGTCATTAATGGGCTAAATAATGACTGATTAGAGGCTTAAGCTCTCCTTATTCTCTATAAATAGGAGGCCATAGTCCACTTGAATACCCCGATGCTCATAACCCTCTAGAGAGAATCCCATTTCCTCTAGAGATCAAGAGGTTATCTTGGGGATATTCAAGAAGGCTATTCTCCACTACAGAAATCTACTATGATGAAGATTCATCCCGTGAATCTAGGTACGAGTTTAATTCAGTTTTATGTATCTGATTTTGCTGATGAATCATGATGCATACTCAAGTTCCATCATTTACTTCATAGAGTGAGGTAGAAAAGTGCTTCTTACAAAAATTCTATTATTTTGGTAAAACAAACACCCTTATGAGGGCCATTGGGGAATTCACCCAAGGGAATAATAACTTTAGTGAAGCTTAGAAGAGGTTTACGGCCTTAACTAGGGAGATCTCTGATAACATGCTATTTATGCATGTAATTACATGATTATTAATGCAAATTAAGGCATTAATCATTACAAATATATGCACGTTATCATGTTTAAAGCATATTTCTATCATTTTGTATTATTTCATGTTATGATCTTAAAATATACCAATTTAGGGATTTTTATAAATAATTAAACATTATAATCTTTAATCCTAATTATATTTAAGATCATAATCATGTTTTAAGGATGAAAATATAAGAGAAAAGACTTTTATTGACATTTATGTGTTTATATAAATTTATTTTATATAATACATAAATGTATAAAATTAATTAAAATTTATTCTCTTCTTATTTTAATAATTTGACCTTTTATAATGATAGATTATTCAATTTTGAATCCAAAAAAACAAATTTGACTTAATTTGGAGTTGTATTTTGAAAGTTATGATTTTTCCAATTTTAAAGAATTTTCTAGAATTTTTTTGATTTTATTTAAGTTTATTTTCGATTTTTAAATATTTAAAATAATTAAATAAATGCAAAAAAGGGGGCTTATTTCGTGCGTGTACACGTGGATGTGACGTGACGCTCGGGGCCACGTGGCTCTACCACATGGACAGCGCGCGGGCGCCTACGTGGTGCTGATGTGACACGTGGCGCGTATTTATACTTACTATATATCTAATTATATAATTTATATAGGTCTTCCGATTATTGGAAGACAAATTATTAACCAATGAAATACGCGTAGATTATATACCGTTCAGATCTCTTCAATTTCCTCCATGTGGGACTAAAGTCCCGTCTTTTCGTTTGATTGCAGGCGACATGGCAGCTTTTCGTGCGTCGGATTCAATCGCGATCAACGCGATGACGTCAGTGCGGTGGATGCGAGATCCACCGGATCAACAATCAAGCACGTGGCTTAAATCGGGAATAAGTGAATGCATCCGAGCCGTTCATCGTATATTACCTCTGATCAAATCACGATCGCACGATTTAAATCCAACGGATGATCAAAATTGAAGCACCTCTTCATCAAAGCATCTCGATCGTTTATCGATGATCGGACGGTCATCAAGCGGCAATGACGATTCGTGAAACGACGCGCGATCGCAACCGTCGATCGCGATCATCATTTTTATCCAACGGCTGAAGATCATTTTCGCCTCTTTTAAAAGACGTTCTTCGCGACGAAGAACATGCCTGCGATTATTCCACAAATTCTCCGTGTATACTCAATCATTTCACGTGCCGTTTGTTCGAGAGTGTTCGCAACTCATTTCTGCTCCATTTGAGTGCTTAAATTTAAAGTTTTATTGAAAGAAATGGAAGAAATCAAGTCTTGAACTTTAAACTTTGTCTTTGGAAATTCAGAATGAAAAGCCTTACATCCGGCAATTAATTGGATCATTTCGAAGGCTAATTTGGGTTAGATTGTTTGTTTTCATCTTAATCTTTCATAATTTAGTGTTAATTTTACTTTTAGCATCGTAGATTAAGTATAATTTCATTTTAATTTCAGTTTTTAATCAAATTCGCGATACGAATTTTCATCTAACTTCAAACTTTGATTACTCTTCGAATTCTTATCCAAATCATCTGATTTCTAATTCTGTGGATTCGAAATTGAGTTATCTTTCTTAATATACTAAAATGCCTAATTTCTAATCTCAATTTGTCATCCGATTTGATCGAATTTCAAAGATATCTCTCAAATTTCCCTAATTCTCCGTGGATTCGACCCTTATACTAATTAATTAAAGTGATTAATCATAAATTGATAAGATTAGGACTTTTTTGACACTAAGTCGTGTGCATTCAACGACCATACTTCATAGAGTGAGGTAGAAAAGTGCTTCTTACAAAAAATTTATTCTTTTGGTAAAACAAACACCCTTATGAGGGCCATTGGGGAATTCACCCAAGGGAATAATAACTTTAGTGAAGCTTAGAAGAGGTTTACGGCCTTAACTCGGGAGATCTCTGATAACATGCTATTTATGCATGTAATTACATGCATGAGTCAATGACAAAAGTGATATGAGAAAAAGTAAATCTTATCATCTCAATAGCCTATAGGAGTCATCTTCTCCTTGGAAGAGCACTCATGGTCCCAGTTTTGTTCTTCTAGACAGCTTATGTATTGTGCTACATATTTTCCACTTAGAGTCATCTCCTTGGCCATCCATCAATCAATTGTCTCCTTGAAAAGGCACTCATAGTTTATCTCATTGCACACGTCACATGCTCGTTTTATCTACTCCCAAATGTCTAATAGGATCCCACTCAAGCCATCAAGTTATCATTAGGTCACTCTATGTCATCAAATGTCTTACTTTATTGTACTATATTGAAGGGGGAAGAGAGATATAGAAGATGAGAGAGAGTGGGAGAAAGACATTGATATAAGACAAGGAGTGGAAATGAGAGGGAAGGAGAGAGAGTAAAAGAAGCCAAGAAGAAAGAGAGAGAGAAACTAGAGGATATCAATGTTTGTAAGAAGTTCTTCTAATATTTTGAAATATTAACTAGTTATTCATCTTATGTTACTTCTTCATGGATTTTAGAGTCAAATCAGTAATCGAAAGTCACTTTCTTATGTTTTAAATCAGGTTGAGTTTAAGCGATGAGCTTTGGCTCAATGATTTTAACTCAGAGGAATGCACAATAAAGATTTTTTTTGTTTGCCTTCATACCTTGCTAAGTTGGGGTTTTCCAATTATTTTTCAACCTGGCTTCAACAGTTTAGAATTGAATCTCACAAAAAATTTAAAATAAATCAAAATTTAAAAGTCAACTAATTTGAGTTGACTCGTTTACATTCATCACTTTCTATCTTCTTTCTCATATTTTTGTCATCCATCATGATTTGTCATGAGAGCTGTTGAGATTCAACAATTGATTAAGATCAAAAGGAAAATGGGAAAGTCAAAATCAAATATTTTCAGTTTTCACTAACTCTTATCTTTTTAGAGCTCTTATTTCTCTAATCCCTTTCTCCAACTTTGACAGTTTTATATCAAAGAAATGCTCCCAATTCACTCATTTCCCAGTAATTAACATTAAACCAGGATAACGAAAGAAAAAATAACTTTGATTAGGGTTAATAAATATTTGAATTTGCGTGCTTACATTAATGATGATTTTCATATCAGGTTCCTTTCTTTCATAATCTCCTCTCTCTCTCTCTCTCTCTGTCCCTGTCTCTCTCTACATTGTAACACATAGTTGACCTGGATAAGAGCACTAAACCTTGCTGACTTTTTGTTTCACAAATAGTATACAACAACTCGAGAGTTTGGAGAGAAATGAATGGACAGACGGCTTCGATTCTTCCCCGTAATCACTGGGTAGCCACCTTCACGGGCCCTGGCTTTTTGACCACCTTGAATTTCACCATCCTCACGATCTTCAAGAACCAGAAGGCGCTGACCAGTTGTAGGCCTAGAGCCATAGCCTTCAAAACCCAGCACAGAGAAAAGTCAGCAGTATAAAAGATAACGAACCATGAAAATTTGCCCAACCTTGATGATAAAAGGATAGTCAGCGGACAGGGTCACCGCCGTCAGATAGGGACCACATCCCATTCTGGCCAATGAGAAGGTGGCCGCAAAGAGGAGCTTCATCGAAAAGAATAGACTTAGAGACATGGTCAAATGGCAAAAGAGAAATCATCTTGATAACTCACGTCGGCCTTTTGATTCAGATGGGTGTCCTTGTAACCCAGCTCCTTGAGCATCTGCCTCAGATGAAGGAAAGGGCTGGAGATTTCAGTTATCCACATGGTAGTCACCATCTCGGTTCCACACTGCTCAAGTGAGGAAGGAAATACCCATTATGATCGTTTTAAATATTCATGCGTACATATATATATGTAGGGATGATCGGCGATCAGTGATGGGATCGATGAGATCGGATTTGATCTACACGTTCAAATCCCTGTAACCAATCGTTAATCTGCCGAAGTGGACCTTGATCGATTATGATCTCCTTGATCGATCAGTGATGGTGGCCCAGGCATCGATAGAGACAGAGCTCCATCCTCTATCCTTGGTCGATCGATCAAGGTGTATTTTTTTAATTTTTTCTAAACTTGACTCATTTTTAATGTATTTTGATTTTTTCCATCATGCTATCGATGGGATCATGGGGTCATGATTCGATCAGTAATCAGATCGAGGCAGTGATCGACACCCCTGTATCTGATCTTGATCCCTATCTGATCGACGGGATCAATCAACACAAAATTGATCTGGATCCACCTCGATCAGATCGGATCGCTATTCATTACATTTGCATATAGGTGTAGATAGAGAAAGATGAGATGAGTCAGATGAAGGGATAGAGAGAGAGTGTACCATTTGATAGGAGAGGCCGGCCATGATACCAACTATGCCGACGGTGTGGTGGACGAGATTGGACACGTGGATATCCTTGTCTAAGAGGCAGCAGAAAAAGTCGTAAATGAGGTATGAAAGAGTAACGGACAAGGCCATCATCTGCAAGATGTAGAGAGAAAGGGAGAAGGTTAGAGGGAAAGGCAACGGAAAGATTCGAGAAAGAAAGCGAGGACCTGGAAAGGAGAAGACGGGGCGCCGAGAGGGCTGATGGGTCGGCTCCAGTCTTGGACGGAAAGAGTTGCGAGGAAGACGGCGGTGCATGCGTGCGCTGTGGAGATAATGCGGTTGCAGAAGTCGAAGGAACGGCCGGGGAGCGCCTTTCTTAAAGCCACAAAAGCCGTCGTCCAGGTTATGATTCCGCATAAGACCACCCTTAGGATTGGTTCCTCCATCTCTCGCTCGAGAGAGAAAAAGCGCATCTCTCCACCGAGGAGACAGCTGCGTTGACTCGGCCTTCTATTTCGCGTGCCGTGCTCAAAGAATCAGGCTTGAGAAAGAGTGGAACCTGAAATTCTTGGCACGAATTCTGGCAGCTATGCTGAAGATCTGCACTACTGTTATATCGTTGGTGAAGAGAGGAGGGAGAGAGAGAGAGAAAAAAAGCGCGGGCAAAAAGCCGCTGCGGTGTTTGGGACTCAAGTCCTCTCCAACCTCCTGGAAAGATCAAGAAAAAAATATAGATGTAGATCCGGAGAGATGGAGTCTGAGAGAGAGGAGTCTAAGGGTGAGAGAGAGAGAGAGGGAAGCGTTCGGAAAATGGGAGAGGGCAGGTGACCGGCCCTCCTAACTCCCATTAATTACGCGGAAATGAAAATTAGAAGAAAGCAAGAAGCCTACATAATGACACTTCTACGACTACCGACGTAGACTTTGTGGAGGCCGGCAGGAAGATGCTTGCTGCGAATTCTGACAATGACGCCTGCCTTCCGGCCAGCCCACCGTAGCTACTTCAGCAGGGGATCTGTCTCATTTCCGTATTCAATAAATTCTGCCCCGACTTACCGGTAAATTAGATAACTACATTAATTTAGTGAATTTATTCGGAGAAAGAGCAGGGTAGTGGCTAACATGAAAAGAGTTTTTTCACTAAGGTCTCAGAAAGCTCCCGATTTTGAGCATGCAGAGAGTTATAGAAGTTTGTCCCTCGAATTGAACTTCCCATTTTCAAAAAGTTCACAGAGATAACGTGAAGTAGAAGTGCTCTCGAGTCGGTCAATGCAGAGAGTCTTTTAGGAGAGACGGGTAGAGATAGATAGAGGAATCCTGTAAATTCCCACAAGAATTCTGCCAATGAAGCCTCTCTTTCTCCCTAAAAGAGAGGTATAAGCAAGATTATCCATTCACGGACTTGGTTTGCCTGTAAGAAACCAGTTTGGGAACCCCCAATCGCAGAGACAGAGACAGAGAGAGCAGTGGTATCAATGAGCCAGAAATTAAGTACGCCGGGCCGTACTGGACAGCCCAACCACACCCGACGAGGCAGCTGGCGCTCGAACTTATTGATCCTTAAATGCCAAGGGGTTCATTAGCTTGCTCTTACCTTTCTCTTACTGGGTCCCCCAGTTCTCCAGAACAACAGTGAAACCGCATCAAATCATTAAATGTGAATGTTTTCCACGAAAAATATCCAAGGGAAAATATTCCTCCAAAATCTGGTGGAAAATTAAAGGAAAAACGTACAGGGATTAACGTATAAATTTTGGTTCGCTGGAGTACCCTAATTCCTCTGGAGAAGGTCTAGAGCCTGTTGGAGCAGCAGCGGATCTCCTGCAGCAACCACATCGAAACCTGAAAGAGGGGAAGTTCGAAAAAACAGCCTCAACGATAATTTTTCGAAAAAATCCAAAAAAGTTTATCATTCACTTTTAGGGCCAGATTCTGGAGAGGCTTCCCAATGGAGGCTCTGTCCTCTCCAATCAGTTATCCAGCCTCCAGCGCCTTCTATAACGGGTATGAGTGGAAGGATGTCATAAGGCTGAAAGATCGTCAAGTGGGAATCAGTCGACGCGTTTAGAGAGAGAAAATTTAGTCCACGGGTTGACCTTGAGCCCGGACTCAACCACGAGATCCACGAAGCCCGTGGATAAGAGTGCATAGGCATAACAGTCGCAACCATAGAGAGGAACCTTCACCTGAAGAAAAGGGAAAAATAATTCAATAAAAACCAGAGAAATTAAGAAGTTTGCAATTCCGTTGACTTTGCGCACCTTGTCTCTGACCCGGATGAAAGCTTCTTCTGCATCACTGCTGAAGAGATGGGGGCTGGTGGTGTACCTGACAAGGTGGCACGAGCCGAATTATGATGAGAGAGAAACATGAAGCAGTCAATTTTTACTTCTAAATTGAACAGCTTTAATTGGAAGATACAGGAAAATGAATACAAATAGGCTTGAGAAATGACACTGCAGGAACGGGTTGAAACGGCCGATCCATTAAGAGTGGTCTTCCTTCCCTTCACTCCAATCCATCTTTCTCGCAAAATTGGCTGATCAATGATCCCCAAAACCTGAAAAGATAAATAAACAATACTATTTTAGGAGTATCAGTAATCGCTAAGAAAAAATCGCATAAATCCTACTGGTTTTCCCTCATACAGAAGAGAGATCAGAGTCCCGAACAGAGGCTTGCCTGCAATTAATGAAGTGGAAAGCGTAAGTGGATATTAGTGCTCTATGTAGTTGATTGAAAGTTGGGCTCTTAGAGCTACCAGTGATGAAACTCTTTGTCCCATCGATCGGATCCAAAACCCAGGTGTACTTCGTTGAGCTCTCTCTACATCTCCAGCCATTCTCCTCTCCATAGCTGGAAGTTTCAGCTTTCCAGATTAAAATCCGAATCCACGCAAAAGAAAAAGAGCGAAGGATGTAAAGTTCTACATTGCATGAGAAGGAAAATGATCCAATATGATGGAGGACATCGATTCCTCCGCTGCTCGATCGGCGATCGTCACAGGACCTGCGAGAACCATTGATTACGTTGACCATCGCCTCTAGAAGCTCGTTCGACGTAGGAATTTTTAGCGGAGAACTCACTCAGGTCGTCTTTATCGGATATCTCGAAGCTCTGGCGGAAGTACTTGCGGAGGATGTCACCGGCGACGTCGGCGACCTTGTTTCCGACTCCGACGAAGACGTCCATGTCTTCGGCCGCAATTTCTGGATCGACATCTGACATTTTCGCGGAGACTGAAAATTGGGAGGATCTGGACGGCGGAGATGCGGAAATGAACGGTAATCTTATCCTCCTTTCCGAGTAGAATTGTACGGTTAACGGGGAGACGGATACTGAGGATAGAGGAAGGTGGCGCAACGGAGAAAAACCTCTGGTGAAAAGGTAATGCGATGGGGCGAGCATTTGGTTCCCTGGATTGAGCCCCATTACCACCAATGAGTTCATCGTGAGAGAGAGAGAAAGAGTGACGACTCAACGCTTGCCTGGCGGGGAATTGAAGAGGACGAGCATTTGAATTTATATGAAAACAGCGACTGTTTGAAAAAAACTAGCCTCATATTAGGGAGAAAAAAACCCTAGACAATGACCAACGTGAAATTTGGTTAGTTAAAAATATACCAGCGGGGGCGAGGAACAAAAATTCACGGTACGCAATAGTTCTCGAGGAGACCATAAAAATCCTCAACGGGCACCAATGGCCGGGGAAAGAAGAAAAGTTCGGAGGAGTCGACTTTTTCTACCAAATTTGACCATGCACATCTGACATCTCATCCAAGAGGCACAGACAACAGACAGGTCGGCTTCATCTGTCGCGGTTGACATTCTACCCAACTCCAAATGCACTGCACCTACGAGGAAGATGCACATTAGAAAACATGGTCTGAGAAATGTTCGCTGGCCACTGCATTTTTGAGAGAAAATTGAACACTAGTTTGAGAAGAGCAACCGAGAAAAATGATGTTGAACAATGTCTGGGTAGATGATTGGAAATATTAACAGAGATATTGAATGGCTGACGTAAAAGTTAGATGGATGCACTCGGTGAATGGAACCATGGAATACTTTGTAGATATTGAACAATTCACGGGTAAGTGAAAGGAAATATTGAATGTTTGATAAATAGATAAATTGAAATGTTGAATATGTGACATAAAAATAAGTTAGATGGATCGATAGAAGGATTGAACAATAGAATAATTTATACAAAGAGATGATGGATAGACAGACAGATGGATGGATGCATAAATAGATATAGTGGCAGACAGCATGACAGAGAGATGGATGGTTGAAATGGATAGACTGAAGGACGAATGGATGGATGGATAGAAGGGTGGACAAAGGTGATGAAGGGAGGGAGAGAAAACTCACAGAAGTGTCACAGCCCTTAGCTATCTCTCGATATAAGACACTGCCGTCCCCTGAAATACAGAACAAGAAGGAGGCAGAAAATTATGTGCCGATTTAAGGGTCTCCATCATATCCTGGACCTGCCGGGTCAACATGAACACCTCTTCTGAATCTCTTCTGGACAACCATCCCTCCATTTCCCTTCCCATATCAACAAACAATCAAAATAACATAAATTACCAGACGACCTCAAAACTTTGTCTATTAATGGATAATCATCAGTTCTAAAATATACTAACCTTGAGCCACAGTCAGAAAATAGAACTTTAACCACAGGCTGGAGGTCAACCCTCTTGGTAAGACAGCTGGAGGGCTCATTCTCTATACAGTCTCCACTGAAACACCATGCTTTAGAATTTATAAGAACAATGTGCAAAATCGGAGATCGTGTGTTTAGATCCTTCACAATTGTGTGGAATGAAATCTCATCCCTCACACTCTCCAGCAGCAATCTCACAAAAATCCTCTGCAACGTGTGGTTTCTGTAAATTAAAAATGCAAATAAAATGCTTGTCAACTCCAGAAAAAATAAATTTTCCTTCTCCAAAAGTTCTTCTGGTAGTCTAGCTTGAACATTAACTTCAATTACCTAAATACATTATCGAAGCCGTTATAATCCACACTCGTTGAAACATAGCACTTGAATAACCGAATCCCTCCATCTATTGGATCATTTTCTCCTTCGGTAACAGGGTAAGATCCAAGTAGTGAAGAACATTCCTTACATGAAACTTCAACCCACTTAACTTTGTTCGGGAGATTACATGATTTCACTAAAAATCCGCTTCCCAGAGCAACGTTATAAGATGAAGATGAATTGTGAGAATGATTTAAATAATTTCTCGCATCATCACAACAATGGAAGGGCTCCTTTAAGAAGATTTGATCTAAGCATGGAACATGAGAAGTATCAGAGTTCTCTGCAGTGATATCTTCATGGGTAACATCCATGGTATCATTCAAGCTAGCATGACCAAATTCGTATCCTTCAAGATCGTCCTTGGAAATGGTAACTGAAGGGCCATCCAACAGACATGTGGACTGTGGACAGCTGTA
This sequence comes from Lemna minuta, assembly GCA_024174645.1. NCBI lineage: Eukaryota > Viridiplantae > Streptophyta > Magnoliopsida > Alismatales > Araceae > Lemna > Lemna minuta. Next base: position 8,891,834 of record CM044116.1, read on the forward strand.
GGATTTGGTATATTCTTGCACTAATTTTTCGCTTATGCCTCCAAAGGAACAACAGCCTGCTCCAAACCAGTTGTCTGCCACGTCACGCCAGTCTGCTGATGGTAATTCCACAAAGTTCCTGTAAAGAAGCTACCAAAGTTAGAGGAGCAAAAGAAATTTTTTTCTTAGTTAAGTGGCTAGCCACATATGCAATAAACACCCAATTTTCACCACAACAGTGATACAATCGCCTATGCACCCACAATCATTACCAGCATTGTGATAAGGAGTCAACAACCATTTTTAATGAGGCTGGTGTGTCGCCATATGAGATGTGATGCAAGAATGGAATTGGAAACGGTCAATGTGGAGAAAATGGAAACAATGGCTGAGGGGAACCCAGAGGAAGCCGCAAATATAAATGAGGAGGGGGAAAAAAGAGGAAGGGGAGAGGCAATAGTGGTCTGAGGAGGAGAGGAGAGACCGACTAGGTGAGGTTGTATGCAGTGAAGGAAGCTTGGAGGTGCAAGCCAAATCAAATAGGATCAGGTTAAATCGACATTATAATAAATCATTCTCCTTTGTTATCACCACCCGTTATGTTTTATTGTAGAAAGATGGTATTTAATGTATACTTTATCACTGATACAGTCCTACCTCTTCAAATCTAGTGGGCCAACTGAATCTGCCCACTTAATGATGGGAAGGGTATACAAGAAGGAAACAGAGAAGTTAGAAGCAGTGAAAAGGTGATATGTTAGTTACCCCTTATCCGTAGCATCTCCCATCCCATGATCCCCTCTTTATGCCTTAGTATATGCCCTCTCCCTGCACTTTATCTAGATTTGCCGGTCTCCAATCTTCTCTCTTATTTCTCTGTTTCTCTTTTTCCACCATGCAAGACAAGACTCTCTCCTTTTTCTCGTCTTCCTGGAGAGAGGAGCACGTTGATTCTGAAGTTGCTTCCATTTTCCTCAGTTGGATTACAAGCCTTGCCATTACAATCCTAGTTACTTCCCCCAGGAGGCCCATAATATTTACCCAAGGCCTCATCTTTGATTTCTATAATACACTAATGTCGCCATCAGAACAATGGTAAAAATTGATACCCCTTATTTACAGGGCCTTATATCAAGAAATGAAGCTTACTTTTTATCCCTCAATCTTTGAATAAAGCATAAGAGGCACCCAGAGTGGTTCCCCCCAACCACTTCCATGACTGAGCCAAAGCATATCTTTTGGATGCCAGAGGGCAAAGCCTCGTCCTCACAGAGTTCATTATCACTACATAGGATGAGCACACCATGGAAACAAGGGCATGCTACAGACATGTGCCAGACAGCTGTTTGAAATAATACTGAGAAGAAATCTTTCTTCTTGAGAGATCATATTTGCAAGCTATCATTGCCCCCGGCTCATGCACGATGCAATTACTCATGGATTGGGGAATGTGTGGCTTGGGCACCCTGTGTGGCTTCGATGGAATGCCCAAGAAAAATGTCTTCAAGATTTCCAGCATGTACAAACTCATGGACCGGAGAACTGACTGAGGAGAGACCTTGCAGTTCCCCACATGAACTGGGACATGGACTGAGGCAGGGAACTTGGCAGAGGCCAAGGTAAACCTCAGCAGTTGACAAAGGCAGATACCTTGGTGGTGACCAAGGTGAGATAGATATTGGCAGTGACCTTGGCAGCGACTGAAGCAAGTTGATCTTTTGCAAGATCAAGGCTAGACAGTGGTGTTGACTTGGGCAGATTGAGGCAGACTACAGCATTGACTGAGGCATTGACAAAGTAAGACTTATGAAAAATGAGGTGAAACCTTGGCATTGACTGAGGTGAGACTGATATGTTTACTGAGGTGAGACCTCAGCACTGACCTTGGCAGAGATAGCAGTGACTTTTGCGAGGACTGAGGCAGAGATAGAAGCATTGACCACGGAGAGAACAGTAGATTAAGGGGCAGCAATGTCATATTGAAGCATGACTGTGGCAAGGACTGTGGTGAAAGTGGCAGCAGTGCCATATAGAAGCATAGACCATGGCACAAGTGGGGAATGTCAGTCCCTCGAAGCAATGTGAGTCACTCAAAGACCCTACCACATGATCAACACCTGCCATCCCACAACTGCCAGTTGAGTAGCTAATGCATGATCTGATCCTGTCAGAACTCGAAGCTGGTCGTCAACAGCACTAGACAGAGGAACTGCTGCTTTGTTGGTACCACAGTATTTCTTAATTTGTGAGACATGGAACACCCATTGAATTGGCAATCCAGCAGGAAGGTTGAGACAGTACACTGCCTGTCCGATAAACTCAAGGATGGGAAATGGCCTATATAGATACCAAGGGCATAGCTTTTGAGTATTTTTTTTTTTTGAAAAAGAGAAAGAAGGGCCCGCCAAATGGAACCCCCCCGTTGTCATTTCATTGATGACTGAAACTATAGGGATACAAAAACCAAGAGGCCTAAGCCAACTCGGTTCCATGAGAGCACAAGGCCCACCGCTTCGTGCACGACCGCATCAGCGGAGGGGGTTCGACCCCTAAAGACGACCTCATTTCGGTGGTTCTATATGACCCAAAGCGTGGCGAATATGAGCTGCCACTCTGCCCTCCTCCGGTAGGGACCATCCGCCATGGATCTCCAGAAATCCTCTAGCGAGGATAGCCTGGGTCGGACAAATCTGGTCAACGTCCAGACCGCTTAAGCAACAGGCACCTAATGAAGAGATGGTCGCAGTCTTTCAGTATTGCTCCGCACATCGCGCATTCAGCTGAAGAGTTGGGGATCATTCGTTGTCAAAGGGATCTCGTCATCAACCGCCGCCGAAGGAGCAGCCAGAGGAAGACCCAGATCTTCAACGGAATGCGGCTTCTCCTTATCCGTCGCCAAAGTCCCAGGAACAGCGGGTCCTCCGAGCCCGCCTGAGCCCGGAGGCGGAGATAGGCTCCCCGAACCGAGAATCTCGGCTCACACCACGTCCACCCGTCCAGGCCCTCAGACGGTCGCTGGTTCGCCAGTAGCTCCTGCAAACGAAGGAGTTCAAACGTCCGCTAGTCCGACAGCGCTGCAGGCATGGGCGGGACCCACGCGTCGTGCCATGCTTGACGCATGGAGCACTCAGGGTCTGGTGCGAGAGTTAACAGCTGGGGGAAAGACTGGCGTAGACGTCCATTCCCCGACCACTCGTCCATCCAGAATCGAAACAATGCCCCAGGAGCCCAGCTTGGGTCGAAAGTGGGCCTGCACTACCGAGAAGATGGGGCAAAGGGAGGACATGAATGCTGAGTCGCCTCTGTGTGAGATCTGCCACTTGTGCCAGTCATGCGAGGCTCCGTAACAATCTTGAAGAAGCACTGACACTAGATCCCCTGACGGCAATAGCAGACGGCACACCCACTTGGTCAGGAGCGCCAAGTTAGTATGCTGCAGAGAATGTATTCCCAGTCCACCTTGAGATACCGGGCGACATACGATCTCCCATGCCACCAGCGCTGTCCCTCGAGCCTCCTCCGTACAGGGTTCGCGCCAGAAAAACCCCTGCATCATTGTCTCCAGTCGCCGTCGAACCCCCACTGGCATCCGGAAAATGGACATGAAATAGGTGGGAATGGCTGACAGCACCACCTTGAGCATTGCGAGGTGACTGCCCCGAGATAAGAGGCTTGCTCGCCATCCTCCCAGTCGCGTCTCCACCTTTTCCAGCACCGGCTGCCAGTCCCGAATACATAGTTGGCGATCTGCCAGAGGCACTCCCAGGTAGCGGATTGGTAGCTCGCCGATTGGGGTCATCAAAATCCGAGAGCAGCCCTACCATCTCCTCAGCGGATAGTCCAAAGTGGATGAAGGACGACTTCGCTCGATTCAATCAGAGGCCTGAAAAATCTGAGAAAATATCCATCATGGCCGAGAGTGTGTGTGCGGCCGCCCACGACCCCTGGATGAAAAAGGTCGTATCGTCTGCATATTGCAGCAGGGGGATGCCTCCAAGAATGCCAGGTGACTGAAACCCCGCGAGGTGACCTTTGCGGCAAAGTTGCAAAGTGCACACTGCCAAGGTGTCCGCAGCAAGGATGAATAATAGCGGTGCCAGAGGACAACCCCGCCGAATGTCGCGCTGAAGATGGATCCAGCCTCCTTGAGGACACCCGTTTACGAGGATGGCAAAGGTGGAGGTCGATACGCACTGCTTCACCCATCGAACCCACGTCTCCGGAAAACTTTGGCACCGAAGTACGTTCCACAGGAATTGCCAATCTATGGAATCGTACGCCTTGGAAAAGTCCACCTTCCACAGGAACCCCGGGGTACTGTCACGGCGCCATGCGGCGACTATCTCCTCGGCCATCACTATGACGTCGGACATCTGTCTACCCGGCAAGAAGGCGGACTGATAGGGGCTAATAATCGCTGGGAGGACCAAGCGAAGTCGGTTGGCCAGCACCTTTGCAATGATCAGGTAGATGGAGTTTGACAACGATATCAGTCGAAAGTCCCCGATGAGCTTGGCCCCCTCGACTTTCGGGAGTAGGATGATGTAAGCTTTGTTGAGCCGGTCCATGTTACCATGACCGACCCTAAAGTCTTCGATTGTTGCCATCACCTCCGCACCCACTACGTCCCAGCATTCCAAGTAGAAGAACACCGGTATGCCGTCCGGCAACTGGGGCGCCTCGGAGTTCAGGCCACGTATAGCCACTTTGACGTCGTGCTCTGAGAATGGGGAGATCATCTCCTGCTGCTGGTCAGGCGAAAGAACCGACGCCCATGTGGCCATCCATCGCCACTGATTAGTAGTGCCTCTATGGTAAAACTCCCGAAAATGATCCGCAACAGCCTGGCCGATAGTCGATTGATCGCTGAAAGTGCGTTCTCCAATTTGCAATCGGCGGATACAATTCTGTGTCGCCCTCCCATTCGCGATTTGGTGGAAGAATCGCGTGTTGGCGTCCCCAGCCCGAGAGCCGAGTAGCCGAGACCGATGTCGCCAGTCCAATTCAATCCGAAGGTCCACTTCAGCCACCTTGTGTTGACACACCTTCCTCTCCCTTTTTTCATCCGCCGTGAGTGGTCTCGAGTCCTCAACCACGTCCAATACCCCGACCCGTGTGAGGGCAACATCCCTGGCCTGTGTACGTGCGGCTCGAATTTGACGTCGGAGGTCAAACAGGTGATGGCATAGGTCCTTCAGCTTGGTGACAAGCGTGTTCATAGCTGGGCCAATAGTTAAACGAGATCGCCACCACTCACATATGTCCCCTTTGAGCTTTTCGTCCCGAAGCCACGACCGGTCCATCTTGAAGTAGGTCCGCCTGGCAGCACCCGCCTTCGCTAACCATATAATGGGCGTGTGATCAAAAAGGGGCCGGGGAAGAGCAGAAACTTCCGCTAATGGGAAAGCGCCCAGCAGCTCCAGTGAGCATCGGAAACGATCGAGCCTCAACTGAGAGGACTGCCTGCTCCACGTAAATCGCCGGTCCAAGGGGCCCATTTCCGCCAGACTCAGTAAATCAAGCACCTCCCGAAACTGAGAGGAGCTCGGGTCCCGTCCACCTCTGCCGTTTGGACGGTCATTTGCCCTCAAAGTGACGTTGAAGTCGCCGCCTATCAGCAGCGGGGTCTCCGGGAATACCCCCTAGAGTTGTCTCAAGTCCTCCCATAACTCCTCTCGCCTGCCTGAGTGAGTGGGGCCATACACCGAGGCCACCGCGAAGGAGGTTCCATCCCTTAGACTCTTTAGGCGGGCCGCCGCCACATGTCGCCCCCTCCGTGTGCTCAAATGGTCAAATAAATCCTCTTTCCAGGCTAACAGGATGCCCCCGGATCTTCCAGATGCATCCATAGCAACATGGGCCGACCAACTTCCCCAACCAAATGTCGTCCAGGTTCGCTGCTCAAGCTGGGCCAGCATCGTCTCTTGGAGGCAAATAATCTCCGCACCCCATTCCCAGGAGGTATCGACCCACTATCCCCCGTCTTCTTTTGTCCCGTAGCCCTCGTACATTCCAACTAATGCACTTCATTGGAGATCGGGAACATCTCCACGTTCAGCCCCCATCTCCTGCCCCACCTCCGAAAGAGGCAGCAGCTCAACCTAATCCGGAATGAAATTTTCGGGCCTCCGCTCATCCTAGGACTGCGGTAGCACTGAGGGCGTCCCGACCTGAGTCTTAGGAGATTCCAAAGTGCCCGTAGGTGGAATGGTGGCCTGCGCCTGGGTCCGTAGGGTCACCCAATGACGCTCAACCAGCTGTGAGAACCAGCAGCTGCCCCCTCGAGGAGTCCCCGATTGTAATGATGGACATCTCCGGGAGTAGCACAGCAAGTTCGCATCTCTGTGGCCGTCCGACTGAGCCTCGAGCACTTCCTCCGAAGGGACTGTCTCGGATGGCGAAGTCGAGGGAAGACTTGGCGTGCGAAACCGAGCCGGGCAGCCCGAATGGCCAGTGTCGGGTTGCCTGCCCTCCTCTTGTTGGTGCTCCGTTGGGGGCTGTACCACTCGCGTTGACGGGCTAGAGCTGGATATATGGTGTGGGCATTGAGACAACGGGGGGGAGGCGGCAATGCGGCAATCATGATTTTTGTGTCCCTGCCCCCTTCCGCCGCTGTCAAGATTATGTGCGGGACCTCCTTTTCGCCATCCACCTCAATGTCCAGGCACACGCAGTTCGGATCTCCGATCTGCAGCTCATTACTAACAATTTTGCGGAGCGTACCGGCAGGCCAAATAATACGCTCAAGGTGAGTCCACGTGCAAAAAACAAACGGAACGCCGCGAACCTCAAGCCTTTTATTGACTCTGTGCATAGCGAATGCCCCGTCCCAGGATTTCGGTCTTCGCTATGTGACTGAAACACCACCCGGTAACTGTTGAGTTACTCCCAGCAACCTTCGCCAGTCAGTCTTGGACAGCCTTCATATGAATATTGCCCCTGACACTAAGCGGTGAGCATCAGGGCTTGTTAGATCAGGGCAGACAGTCCGGATCCTGTCTAGGACGTGGTCCCATGAAGATTCTTCGCCCCTCACCTCTCCGACCAGACAGTCAAACATCCCCGAGCTTGGGGGATTCGGTCTTTGCGTCCTCCGAAGAGGGCAGGATGGTTGGTGGTGTCCAGGTAGGCGACAGAGGTGACATGCCATTGGATCCCGGCATTCTCGTGCTGCATGACCCCACCCCAGACATCTGAAACATCGGCCCTCGCTTACGGGGTCCACAGGGCGGACTAACCTCTTTAGGTGTTGTGGAGGCTGCATTCCCCCGGTGTCCATCGACTTTTCGTGTCTTTCTTGACTCTGCCGGACCACTTGGGCGTACGTCTTCACGCCCCTAGAGCTTAATTGGTTGCTGGAGGGTCCAGCCATGGCCGGCTGAGGCTGTATCGGCGGCGGCTGTGACTTGACTGACGAATGGCGGACATAAATTCCCAGATTATCTTCGTTGGCTGCCGGTCGCGACTGCTGAAGCGGCTTCTTCTGCAACGCATGGGAGCGCCGCTGTGTCTGGGCGACTGGATGCTGGGCAGGACGGCTTAATCCCTGACCGGCGTGGAGCGTTCTGCCAGTTCGGCAGACAAGGGGATGCCGATTTCCGCATCACTGTCCAATCTTCTCCGTCGCCATTTCCAACTATGTCAGTCTCTGTCAACGCGACGCAGGTGGGAGTTGGATTGGCGTGAAATTCCCTTGTCAATGTCGTTGCGTCGTCGCGAGTGCCCATCGCGTGACTGTGAATTCCGTTTCCACTCGTCGTCGTCGATCGCACGTATTCGTCGCCGTCTTCCTGTCGGGCGAATCTGGCATTCCTCCTGTATTCGCCTTCCCAATCGCTCATCTCTGAAATCATGATTTCCTGAGACCTCGTGATTTCTCATTCGCGATTTACCTCCTTTGCGAAACCCCTCAAAGGCTGAACGTCTCCCTCGAGAATGCAGACTCGAGCCCCTCGCACGCGAGCGCGGGCCCCGCGTCCTTGATCGCGATCGCGGTCGCCAGAAAGACCTCATCAACATTACCCCTCCCAAACGAGGGGGAGAGATCCATAGCTTTTGAGTATTGGCACACTCGCATGCAATTCTTCTGGTATGGCTGCAGTTTTACCAGCAGATCTCATAATCCAGAGTTAAGACTTGACATTTCAAGTCAACTGCATCCTTCATGCAATTTTGAGCAGTCTCTTGAGGAGCCTGCAGTTGTTCCAGAATGTGATCCCTTCCAGCCTAATAGCTTGTGGCCCTAGAGAGGTTGACTGCACACCAAAGCATACTAATAGAGGGGGTCACGGGCATATATTGCTTTAAAGGGCATTGTGACAGTTGATGCATTGAAGGTCGTGTTGTACCAGTACTTGGCCCAAGAAGGTAGACCAGCTCGCTGACATCTCACCCACAAAGCAGCAGAGATAGTCTTCCAACCCACGATTGATAAATTCAGTCTGTCCATCAGTTTGGGGGCAATAGGCTGTGCTCTGCTTCTACTGCATTTTGTGTGATTTAAACATGCACTCCTTAAGTGACTAAGGAACACTTTATCTGGATCACTGATGGTGGAGCGTGGAAATCTGTGCAATATTACAAACTGAGCTTTAAATGGATTGACAACCTTTGAATCTGTGAATGGGTGATGCTGGGTGGAGTCGAGTCCTTTTGACCTCGAGAGTCCATCGTGATGTCATCCCACACTTGATCAGGAATGGGCAAAGGTTGCAGGAGCTCTGCTGTGAGCCTTGAATATTTCACCCACTGATAACTGTCACGATTGCACAAGAACTGGCATAGTTGTATTTTCATCCCCTTCCAGAAAAATTCACGTGTTATGCAGTTTGGAGTGCAAAGTTCACCAGAGTGACCCCCTGTCACAATCTGGGCGGTCCTCTTGCAGCCGCCTCAGTATTAGTGGCGAGGTCACAGCAAGGCGATATGACTGCAAAAGAATAAGCGGTCCTACCATTACTCAAACCCAGGTTGCATGGAGGGATCAGCCTCTACAGATCTCCCCTATGTAGGGATCTGCTGCAATCTCAGCTTTCACTTGCTGCAAAGATTTAAAATAGTTGAGTTCCACCAGAGTTGGCATTTGGGAGAGAGCATGTGCGGCTTGGTTCTCCTTCACTGCTCAATAGGCAATGAAGAAGTCATATACCAACACCTTAGCGAGCCCACTTTGATACTCTGGTTGTACCTGAGTTTGCTTGAAAAAGCGGTGGAGGCTGATCTTATCCGTATAAATGGTGAAGTGTTGCCCAAGTAAGTAATAGTGCCATTTCTGTATAGTCGGCACAATCACCATCAGAATCCACTCATACACGGGTCTCAGGTGGTTCTGACCAGAGATGGCCATACTGAAGTATGCCATTGGGCACCTTCCCCGCATAAGTGTGGCCCCAAGCCTGACGCCAAATGCATCAGTCTCAATTACGAATGGTTGGGAAAAGTCAGGGAGAACCAACAGGCTCCGCAGAGGGAAAAGGCAGTTGGCGCCAACTGACTGAGGCAATGATGGAGGGGATGGGGGCAAGTTGGGCATGGGAGTCACCGACATGGTTACTCTGCAACAGGACTGGCCCAAGCTCTAGGGTCAGTACTGGACCCAACTGGAGGAGTAAAAAAAGGGGTGAGTGGGATTGGAGGAGGGAACCAAGCATGTTTCGTAGGGTATGTGTCTACCCTACCGGTCAAAGCTGAGTTGTGCATGTTTCGAACTCTGTCTGTCAGGGCCGCCAGCCCCACCAAAAAAGATCAGTTTCAGATCTGCTCCAATGTCTGAGTGTAGTTCTTTGACAAGTGCTGCTTCTACAGCTGCTCATGGGATGTCCTCCATGGCTGAGCTCAAGAGTTTGAATTCACGTTCATATTTGGCAACCAAGTTAGTTTATTGGATGTTGAAAGAGGTGCTCCCAAAGTTAATCTGATGCCCCCAACCAAAATGCCTTCATATCAGTACCTTGAAATCAGCCAGACTTGGTGTTCAACCATCGATACCAGACTAATATGTCACCAGACAAGCTGAAAACCCGTCAGCTTGACTTTCACGTCTTCTCTAGTTTCTTTTATCTCAAAATACACCTTCGCCCGATAGATCCACCCTGCTGGATTGCCCTCTGAGGAGGGGCTCGACTCAACCTGCCTGAACTCAGTGAAGGTGTCCTTATGTGGTAATGCCTCCAAGGAAACCACTGCCAACTATACTGCAGGTGGCTCCTGGACAGTGGGAACTGCATGAGAACCAATGGCCCGAGCTGTGGTGACTGATGCGGGCTGATTTGATGAAATCATTGGTGCATAGGGTGGTCCAGTTGGCAACATCATTGAGGTGTTGGTCACTGGTGAGCTAATGGCTGGTTGGTTGACTGACGGCATGCTCCTGTTGTCAAAGCCATGCTCATTAGCACACCTCTGTGTGAGCATCTCCAGCTGGAGGTCTGTGACGATCCATTGACATTTGCTTGCCAGCTGTTGCTCCACTAACATATGCTCTAGAGTGTTGCCCCTCTACAACCTTTGGGCCAGTGCCACAAAGGTGGGCATCTGTCGGGTGTTCTCAATGGACATTTTTCCTCCATCTCCAGTTCAATGGCGTTTGACCTGCTTGTCTGCCCTTTATGATCCATTCCCTCTACTGCACTCTCTGAGACGGCTGTAATACGACTTGATAAGCCACGACCCAGCCAGCAAGGAAATAATTCCAAAGTGCTGAATTGATCACTGATAAAGGAGAGAGACAAGAAGGACACATGATATTAGAAGGAAAAATGGTTATTTAGTTTATTTAGGAAGGAACCTAATATAGGGTTAAGTCTAATGGTAAGTATTCCTCTAGAAATTACAGGAATACCCATCTGTCTTCTAACACAAAGCAAACAGAGAAGTCCAGTAGCAATACACCAAATCACCAAGTCTCCCAAGAGAGTACATAGAGAGAGAACAAGAGTGAAGAGAGGTTTTCTCACCGCTTCCTCTGCAAGGTTTCTCCACTCTCAATCCCCATCCTCCAATTCCCTTCGCTCTGTTTTATTCACTACCCCTAATCAGGTCTGGTACTGAACCAAGACCCTGGCCTGTTTCCTATCCGTTAGTCCCACATGTTCCCACCTCCTGTTATAGAGTAATCACATTGGGACTCCCTTGCCCAAACTTGCCCCCATTGCCTCCATTGTTTCCTCAGTCAGTCGGCATCAGCTGCCTCTTCCCTCTGTGCCTCCTGTAGGTTTTCCCAAAGAGCCTATCAATGGCCATCTTGTGAGCAGTCGGAGAGACAACTGTACACAATGAGAGACATCACAATACACGTGCTCAGAGTCAGCTGAGGGGACAGGTGAAGATGATGATGACTGGAGGTGATCCTATCGGACATGGAGATCTCCAGATCAAAAGTCGCCGGCAGAAAATGAAGGGACAAAGACCAAACTGAAGGAGTGTCTTATCTTCTTTATCTTACCTTCTTTAGCGTTATTAGTGAGGAGTTCCGTGTGGTATGGTTTGGGGGGCAGCAGCCTCCTAGGTAGCATTGATGAGGTTTGCCTTGAGCTTGCCAGAGAGAAATACAGCGCCAATGGTGGAGGTGCCAGAGAAGGGAACTGATGAACATCACAGGAGCACCATGTCGATGAATATGCCATCCCTTGCTATACTCTTTACATATTTTTGAATTCTCGCAAAGAGATAGACGAAAGCTCTTGCCCTGCCAGAAGCAGCAGACGCTGGCATCTCGGCACCTGCAATGAGATGTTTCAGATACCAGACAGAGAATACAGGGGATGAATGAGAATGTGAGAGTGGAAGATAGTATCATCCAGAAAGTAGTGGAGAACAAAAGAGAAAAGAAATGGAGGCTACCAAGCACTTCACCAAAGCTGTTGGAGCTTCATGGGGAAGATATATATGCTTTGCTGATGCAATCCCCTCTGAAGGAGGGCTATAAACTTTTGCAGCACCTGGATTTGCTTCAAATCTCACAGTGAGCTGCAACTTTCCCTGACAGAGATGACACACATGGAGAGATCGCTGTTGATAAGCATGACAGTTGGGCTCCATCCAGATCTTAAAGATGACGCACAAAGAAAGATAATTGCCGTGCAGAAGGAGGCTTGGCTTCTGTAAGATGAAAGCAGAAGAATCCTGAGTTCTTCATCAAGTTTGAATTGATTGAAAGAATCACTAGGTTGAAGGCAGATTCATTGGTGGATTCGTTCATCTGCCCCAGTCATTCATTTTTATGGAGTTTGATCTCTGTACCCTTGGAGTCCCATCATGTAATGCCTTTCCATGCTTCATGTTGAAAGGCTAGGTCACAGTACACATGATGTGGGCGGAGGCAAGGCTGCAGGTTGAGAGAATCTGGATCCTGCCTCTAGCAGCAAACTTTGAGACACAATCAACACTATCTAAGAGCAATTTCCTTTCCTATCATGTCATTGTAGAGAAAATGGGAAGGGCATTAATGCAACCTTGATTGAGGCATGATACATGGAGATGGCAGATTTGTCAAAGCTGTCACTGCACTCTTTGAAAAACCATTTCCCTACATCTATGTCCTCTTACAGGAGATCGATAGTCGGATTCTTTTTTTCCGAACATTTAGGGAGATCACCTAAAAATCAGCGACCAACTGGTACAAGTACCCTCTTCCTCCCACCCAAGAGGTCACCCTTCCATGAGCTATCCAAGCCTAAACACTGTTAACCCTGGTGCTATACTCACCCTGACGTCCTCTTCCCAAGAAATCAACAATCCTTGCACTGCCAAGCCTGAGCAGGCTTAACTCTAGAGTTGTTCTCCATCCCGGAGGCCCTTCTTCCCACGAGATCCATCCCTGCGCTGCCCAAGCCTGAGCAGGCTTAACATTGGACTTCCTCTCTAACCCTATATTCGTCTCGTACTTAAGACAGTCGGATTCTTGATATCTTTTCAGGGAATGAAGGGGGTAAATGCCATAAATACAAAGATGCCTTGAATGATAATAAGAACAAATATGTTGGCTTCAAGAGGGCTCCAACAAGTATCTAAGAGCTGCGGGATTACGTGAAGAATGGCAATAGGGATGGAGCTTAGCACCAGAGAGAAAAGTAGCCCGGATTGAAACTCAACAATGAGGCAGGGTGGCTTTTAATCCTGTGATCACTAAGGATGCAGCATCACTGGAAGAGTATTTTGCCATCCCGCAGGAGAGAAGCCTTGAAAGACGAAACATCTAGAAAAATAGAATCAGGCAGAGGAGGAGGCGGATCTCTCTCTTCAACTGAGAGAGAGGTGGGGCTGGAATGCAGAAACCCTAGATAACCTCCAGTGATGCCATGCCAAACAAGTGAGAAGAAGAATGAGATTGTATCTTAGGGCTACATGAGGGGCGTCCTTTTTCTTAGGAAGGCACTGAAAGGATGATGAAAGCTGAACTCAAAATACAGTCTTATCGGTCACTTGCGAGTTCATGCTCAACTTAATTCCATAAACAAACAGAAGATACTAAAAAAATTTATCGTGATGAGAACTGCACCATCAGACATGCATATAACAAAGATATAAATTTTCCAAAGAGATAATATGGTCACTACCTTAGATCCTGTGCAGTTAGATTTAGCAGAAGATCAATTAACAAGATTATTGAGTGGAGCAAAAGCCTTATTTATGATGGTGGAAAGGCAAGATGATCTCAGGTAATTCTGCAATAGCACAATGTATAAAAGTAATAGTGCTTAAAATGTACAATGTATAGTCCAAATTTACAGTTCATTTTCACCCTTCTGTGATAAATATACATAGTCAAGACTCAAACCACAAGAAGGAGGAATTTCTATTTTGTTTTTAAGAACAAAGTGGAATTTGAATGTGACATTTACCTTGATGGTGTTCTCGTCAATCTTGTGTGGCAAGTATTGCAATAGAAATGCACATTTCTGGCTGAAAGATGCTTTTTATCTGTTTCAGAAACTCAAAATTTATTTTCAAAATTAGAGATACTTAAAAACTGACATCTATTATGGAGTGATCAATTTGTCAATGGCTTACTTTCTCCATTTTACTAGAATGATAATATCAAATTTTGTTAGACTTGAGTGCTCCAATCATTAGTCAATATTAGTACTTTGGTAATTTTAACTTAATATTAGAATCATCCATAGATACATGCTCATCATTCTAAACCAAGAAGGTGGGAGTTGACAAATCATCTTTGATCACTTGATTTTTTATTTTATTTTTGAAAAGAGGGAGGGGAAAGCACCCAAAATGGTGTCCCCTAGTGTCATTGATATAATGACGCTAGGATATAGGTCAAGCATTACAGGGGTAGAAGGTGTGAAGGGCCGAAACCTCCTCTGGTCCATGAGTAAAAGAAACCCCCCGCGGCATGTTGAATGGCATCGCCGGAGGGAGTTACACCCCTGAAGATAACCTCATTCATGTGGATCCAAATCGCCCATAAGGTGGCGAAAACTCGCCTCCACGCTGTCTCCCATCTGAATGAGCTGTCTATGAAGAGCTCCAAAATTCTTCGTCTGAAGATGCGGTGAGACGAGCAACCCCCGAGGTCCGCCATGCTTCTTGTACCATTGGGCACGTGATAAACAGGTGGGAGCAGTCCTCTATCTCTCCATCGCACAAGGGGCAGTTCACGACGGCTCCCGGAACCAAGCGGTGGCGCATGGCTCTCGTCATCAGACGGCAACGTACGAGTAGCCAGCCGAAAATACGGATCTTCAGAGGGAGGCGTTGCTTCCATATCACCCGGCATCGCCGGACGAGAACAGTAGCTTCTAAGGGCTCCTGTACTTGTAGGAGGCGGTATACCTCCCCGGCCAAAAAACTGGAGTGACGCCATCTTTGATCACTTGATACAGCTCTAATTATCATCAAGTTTAAAAATAAGATTCAGAAGAAGAAGATGAGGTCCTTTATGTGATCAATTATCATTCAGATGATCCATTAGAGCTGTATCAAGTGATCAAAAATAGGCAATGCCAGATTCCTAAGATAACATTTGAATTATCATCTATAGAGATCTGAGAAATCCTGACGAGGACATAACCACCTGGTAATCAGTGCTCTTTGTGAAGGCCACAAGAGCAGTGGTTGGCAATTGCTATGGCGCCCATGCTACCCCCTGCCAAACCTATGTTCCTCAACAAATTGGGCTTGGAATCTCCAATCATGTTGCTATCCAGACATGGCATCATCTGCAGAACGAGGTTCATTCCCTCTGCTTCTGCCATCAATTCTGCCTCACGTGACAGGGAGATTTCTGGTAGGACTCTAGGTATTACTAAGGGATTGAGAAGATCTCAATAGGAATGAGGACTTTTCTATTGCAATGAAGAGTTTCCAAGAACGTACTTAGATAGGCAACAGGAAGAGAAATATCTGTTAGAAGGGGGACTTCATGTAAAATGAGATTAATTGAAAACTTCACTGTAATTTAGTAAACTCTCTTGTAAGCCCATTTAAGGCACAATCATAAATGAACAAAGAGAACTTTTGCCCTAATTTCCTGGGTGATAGGGGTCTCTCCCTGATACTGTACCTCTCTATTGCCTGCGGCTCCAATTTTAATAACATCCGCAGGGATCTAGGGGAGGGAATTTGGGAAACTTCCCCAGGCTCTCCAGCACTGCTCCTTTTTTGAAACACAAAAGGAAAGATCACCCGAGGTTGGTGAACTCACCAATCGCAGCGCTGGAAGGCTCTCCAGCACTGCTGCTTACCATTTCAAAGTTCTCCCCCGTAGGAGAACCTATCTATTTACCAGTCCCCGAGAGACACTAGGAATGAACTGTGTGAGATTGGCCATCTGAGAGTCTGGCCCTTAACTGGCTTCTAATTGGCTGTGTTTCCCTGCCATAGGAATGAACTGTGGAATCTCCTCAAATAAATGACAAAAGAAATCTTAAAATATCTCTCCCTCCGGAGCTTTCTACCATATGGAATATCTCTTCTGATCTTCATCCAAGATATATTCCACTCTAAATTCTCTTTCACTCGAGGCATCATCCAAGATTATTATGGTAATTTGTCCTTGACATGATATGCCTATACAACGCATGCATCTCTTCAACACAACTAAGCACTTCATTCTAACCCGCTATCCTCACACTACTACCCTCATCGTCACCCCTTTGCCTCCACAAAGTACAAGGCCCATTAATAAATTACAAGCGTATACCAGATGTTAAGATAGTTTCTACAGTAACCCAACTCATTTCGAAAGCATTTTGGCTAGAAACGTTGCCCATTAATTTAGTTTAAGTTTGGTTGGACAGAAAGTCATACTCTCCAGCTATTTATCAGAGTATCGTCCCAAAGAAAAAGGGAAAATAACTTCACTCACCAGAATCAAACGACAGCGGAAGATATTCATCTGCGCTCGCGGAATTCTCACCCTCATGCGAAGCGGCACGCGATTCCGTCGACATCGGGTGATCCGGAGGAAGAACAAGCATCAGTTTGACCTCGATGTGGTCCTTCCTAGATAAAACCTGAACCGGCGCTACTGGGTCGATCACAACCCTAGGCAGAGGAACTCTCAACTCCAACTCCCCGACCGCTTTTTCTCTCCACTTCACAACGACCAAAGATTCTCCCAAGCTGAGAGATGCCTCCAGGTTTTCGCGCACATCCGAGGGTTCGAGTTCGGAACGAAAGAGGAATAACCTCAGCGTCGGAATGTGCCCTAAGGCTTCCCAGGTGTAGCGCCATCTCTTCCTGCTCCAGCAGTCCGAACCGGCAACCAGCTGCATTGTCTCTCCTCCCGCGCCAACGACGCAGTATCACTTCGATGTTCGAGCGGCACTGGAGTCGGGAACGAAAACAAATAAACCGCATCCTTTTTTACAGATCACTTTAGCCCATTTTAGGCCTATTCAAGAGGGCCCCCTAAATCTAAACATGAAGAATCAAATACCAGGGGTGAATGCGTAAATCAGCTATATGCAGGGTTAATTTATAAAGAAATATATGAACACTCCATCATTCATAGAACATTATCTGTCAGCTAATATACACATTCTGTCATTTTTAGTGTTACTCTCTCTCTCTCTAATTACATATATGCCCTTACCTGGTTTACCGTTGGACCAAGTGACTGTTTATGTGTGTAACTGTCATATGAATTTTGTATAAACACTTCTCTTAGTATCAATAATGAAGTAACGTTTTTCATTTAATCCTTTCTCATTGTGCATACCTTTGTCTCTTTTCTTCTAAAACAATGGAACGCAGTCGGGAACTCAAAGCAACATGGTATCAAAGCTAGGTTGCTAACTAGGGTTTCATCTTCAGTGGTATGCTTTTCTATTACCTTTTGCTCCTTGTTCAACGCCTTTGCATGTGTCGATGCTTCTTCTCCTCGTCATGCAATTCTGAACCACACTTGAAATGTATGCTACCATCAAAGGCAAATCCTCAAACTCTCAATCTAACCTAGCAATGACAGCAAGGTACCCACTTCCTCCACAGGGCTGTCTATTACCTCTGGAGATTGCTGATTTACACAACTATCAATAGTAACCTCTCGAAGCCAATTTACTGGCGATAATCTCTACCTATGGACTCATCATGTCCAAGCCATACTTAGGGCTTGTAATCTTATTGATCATCTGACATAATCTGCGCCTCTAGAAACAAATTCGAACTACAAGCAAAAGATCGTGGAGAAGGAAATTCTCTATATATAGATCCTAGACTTTATGACGACAGAATTAGCGAATAGGTTCATTGAATACAAAATAGTGAAAGGTATATGGGATTTTTGATAACACACTAACTAAACATGAAAATACATGATTATTAATACAAATTAAGGCATAAGACATTCCATTCTAATACATGTTATCATATTTTTCTAGTGTTTATCTATCATTTTATGAAAAAGTCATTATAATATCAAAATACATTAATTTAAGGTTAATTAGGATGAATTAAAGATAATATTTTCATAACCTATCTTTAATTGAGATTATATTTAGTTTTTAAGGTTAAATAACAAGAGAAATCATTTTATATACACTCATATATTTTTCTAAGTTTTAAAATCTAAAAGAAATAATATAAATTTATTCTCTTGTTATTTATTAAATTTGACTGTTTAGAATGATAGATGATTTAATTTCTGATCCAATGAAATAAATTTAGATTAATTTGGAGTTCTATTTTAAAAGATATAAACTTTATAATTTTTAGGGATTTTTTTGAATTTTTTCTGAATTTTTTATAATTTTAAAAATCGATTTATTTGATTTAAATAACATTTTACTTTTGAGCAAGTGACATGGCAACACGTGGAGCGTCCGATTGCAAGATCAATCACGACCGTCGATCGTCACTTAAGGCGGTGGGGGGGGGGTACGTGGCGCAATTCTATTTATTGGAAAATCATTTTAAAATGATTTAATCTCAGCAGTCGATCTAAGGAGTTATAACGGCTGAGATTAAAACCGATGAAACACATTTGGAGCGTCGGATCAAGATCAAACGATGACGGTTTGATGCATTACTTATAACGCGCACAACATGGCTTCATCTTGATGATCCATCTAAGATCTAACGGCCACGACTTAACCGAAACGATTTGCACTCATGTGTTTCATCAAAGCAGTTAATCAAAAATTAAATGCTCGATCAGACGGTTACACCCAATTCGTTCTATAAATAAAGATATTATTCGACATTGTAAAACATTCTAGGGCAATGCGAGTAATCGAGATGTTTAGACACCAAATCTCTTGAATCTCTTGCTTCCAATCACTTTTTGATTAATTTCCGCATCCACAGAGTGCTTGAAAGTGAGATTTCGTTGAGAAAATAGGAAGAAATCGGCTCTTGAACATCAACGACCATTTTTCGAATTCGGGAATGAAAAGCCTTTGATCATGCAAATAATTGGATCAATTCGAGAGTAATCTTGGGTTAGAGATCGTATTTCATCCTAATCTTCCTTTGTATAGCTTTAAATTTCAATTTCTAATTGTAATTTTAGTCAATTTTAATTTTAAATTTGGTTTTTCGTGATTTTTAGTTTCAGAAATTTCTCTCTTAGTGATTTTTAGTTATGTGGATTCACTTTCAAGTCTTCTTTCCAAATCTATTAATTTTCACAATTTCTCACCATGATTTATAATCCAATTTGATTCAATTTCAAAAGATCATTTGAAATTACCCTAATTCTTCGTGAAATCGACCCTTATTCACCACTACACTCCTTAATTCGTGATTATTTGATAAAATTGGTGAGTTTTGTAATTATTTTGACAAGAATTGGTATGTAATCAATGACTGCATCAATTTGTTCCGTCAATGTTGTACACAAATATCACTCCAAGAAGAATGATCGATATAAAATCTCTCAATTAGTCGGCCAAAGTTGTGCACTCCAACAAGGTGAGAAATCTGTTCTTGTTTATGCAAATGAATTAAATACCATCTTTTGAGAGCTAGATCACTATTGTCCTTTGGTTCATTATTCGGTGGACCGAGAGTATACCTTGATGGATAGCATGTACTGCCTCCTCCAAGGCCTTATGCCTAAATTTGAGGGTTTTCAAAGCTTACTTTTCATATAGAGAAAGCTCTCTAACAATTGATGACGTTGCCTCTCAACTAATAAATGAAGAAAGCAGACTTCAAGTAAAGAAGGGGGCAAGTGAAGGTTATGTTTTTGCATTCATTGATAAGAAAACTACTAGACCTGCTGATGGAGAATTATTTCAAAACATGAACACAAGGGTTCCAAGTGAACATATTCTCCTCCTTACTCATAAATTTGAAAAAAAACTATCCATTCATTAAATGGATGAAGAAGACCTCTCTAAATAATTAAAGAGAGTGTAGATCTTAAGGGAATTATCTTCCCTCCTTTCTGATGGATATTATGTGGCCTATAAGCCAATCACACTTTCATGTATCTTGTTCATTGAAATGAAATTTATTCATTGTCATTCTTGTGTGATGTTTGCAATGAAGTCCATGAGCATGTGCAATGACTAAGTGAATTATGATGAGATCATAATATAGTGATCACTAGTCTTTAAACATATGTTCTAAACATTCCTATTCGTGGGATATTCGAGAAGGACATCGAATTATCTGAAAAGAATAACACTATCTGATCCATCTCATATGATGAGTATGGCCGATCCTATAGCCATCGGTGTGGAGATACTAAGGATAGATAGTGGGTGCTCTTTGGAGAAAGAGTTTACTGAATTGATCCGTATGAATCCTTGAATGGTAATATACCTAATTGTCAATCAGGTTGATTCATGTCATGATTGTGTATGTGGTCCTTTGACTTGAGACACCAAAGACATCTTGTGGATGGATGATCGTGTTTTGATTATGACTTACGAATCCCTAGTCACGGGATATCTAAAACGTCATATATTGGATACGACATGAAGTCCACGAAGATGATTGTGTGGTCAAGATGGGATCATCCACCCTTGGTATATGAGGAGATCGACTCAAGGAATGAGATGCGATTAAATCCTTGGCCAAGGTAGTGGAAATATTAGAGAAGTTGTTCTCAATGATTTCCTACTCGCATCAGTACCAAATTGAGTGACCAATTAGGGTTTGACAATTAACCATACCCTAAGTCATTCATGAGTCTCGTGTGGATGAAGGATTATACGTACACAGTAACCAATGACGACAAGGTTCCATGAAAGAGTTCTAATATACTCCATATCTCCTAGAGCACGTGGTGTAGCTTGGCACCCACCGGGCTGGCGACTCAACCTGTCGATTGGGTTAAATCGATCCTTAGTCAATTAATATATATGTTGATATAGTTAATTAATAAGGAGGACCAATAAGTGTTATTGGGTTGGTAGAGTCATTAACTGGCGAGATATATGGACCTAAAGGGTCACACACATAAGGTCAATGGACGTCGGTGGATATAGACATAATAATAAGGGTTTTTGTGAAAAGTTCACATTCTCAAAGTCTATAAATAGGGGGAGAACGACCATAATAGAGGTGCCCATGCAAGCCTAGTGGAACTTCTCCTCCCTCTTCTCTTCCTCTCGTGGTGAAGAGTGTTCAAGAGGAGATCCGATCGTCTGGAGACTGTGTGGATACCGCTAGAGGCCGGACGCTTGAACGGTTGAAGAACTCTTTCAAATGATCCAAGTAAGTATGAATTTTATTCTATACTAGATGATAGGATAACCTAGAGTGGATGATGAGATCATCTATTCTTGGTGCTTCAACGATGTTGAATGTTTTGATTCAACACCTTCCGCTGCCATCATTATCTTGGACAAAGATTTGGAGAGCTTTTCGAGCCTCAGATCCCAGCACTTTCCCTATTTTATACTGATCTAAAGATTGACTTGGTCAAAGCATTTAATCTTTATCCTTAGATACTTAGAATCCCTTGAATGGACCAAGTCAACCACCCTTTTATCTTTGATATAGGTTCCTAATTTTTCACACCATATCCACTATATCATAGGTAACCTTGTATAGTTATAAGTAATGATCTCAAGAATGTCAATAGGAATCCCTTTGTTCTTAACGTCCTTATCCCTTTGAATACCACCTATAGTGAGAATTTTATAAGAGATCTATATATTATTACTGTTAGAAGAAACTAACTTTAGTGGAAGTTGACTGAAGTCAACCAAGAAGAACTTACAAGACCTTCACGAATTTCTTGTCATGAACTCCCACGTGGAGTGGAGATCTATGAATTCTACATGAACGAGAGTCCTACAGCGTATGAAGATAATTCAGCAGGAAAAGAACCCATGCATTGCCCTTCTATTGAAGTCACACATTGAAGGATCCCCATGGAAGCCTACAAGAATCATAAATAGCAATCCTATATTGACAATTATATTGAAGAGGACTACTATCAAAAAAAATTCCCAATAGAGGTTGTCACCAACATGAATGGGAAGAAAGCTCTCAAGGAAGCCAACGCCGAGATCAACAACCTAAACTCATGCGGGCAGGAAGCTTATTGTGATCTCTTCTCCAGTTACTTGGAGGTCATATCCAACGAGGAGAGGCACTCCAGACTTGCCTAACAACTCAGCGAATGCATCATCAGGAACTCCAGAAGGCAAAACCATTCCTCTTGCTCTCCCATATCTGCTATGAAAGACCGAAGGAAGAAAGAAAATCACCTGAGATACGAGGAGATTTCTAAGATCATGAAGAATCTTCTATCAGGGAGGCGATATCAGCTACCACTCTGGCATTTTCAGATGTTTCTCATCTCCCCCGAGCCAAAAGGAAAGAACCCTGGAGGCAAACGACAGAGTATAACCGAAAGACTTTTGTCGTTCGGTTACAGAATAAAGACTATTTTATGGCAAACAATACGTGGAATAACTCCCGATATAGCAGCGGAAGCAAGACGCATAGGCGAAACGACTCAACAAATCGGACGGTGAACAAAACCCGAGAACTTCAAAATGACAACCGGGCGAACCACCTATCACCCAAATTTCAGCGATAATCTCCGACCGGGACTTCATCTTGACCGACGTCCAAAGAAGCTCCAGTCAAACTAATTGAAGCCGCAACCAATAATCTTATCACCGACCGAAGTACTTTTCAATCAACGGTCATTACAAAAAAAAATCCACGTAAAATATGCAGAAGATTCCGCAAATCTTGTTACTGCTCATATGTGGAAAGTAAAGCGACGCGTCCTTCCCTATCTTTCTCCATCTCCATATCCTATAAATGGAGGCTTATAAGAGAACATAAGCAGATGTTGTTTATTGATAAAATTGGTTACCTGTTACTTTTTACCTTTATGTTTCACCGTATCTCCTCGTGTCTCCTCTATTCCCTCTTCCGCAAACCTCTCTCCGTGATTCTATCCTCCTGTCTTTTCTCCCCCATTTCTTTCCTCTTTCATCCATTTCACGATCAAAAGAAAAACGACAACAATCCTAGATCAGTGGAGCGATTCGGGAGCATCGCTTTTCCCTTCCCGTCGGTATTCATCCTCACTTCTTTTAAATGTGTTTAATAGTTCTCCTAAAATTGTCCGTAAGTCCAACGTTGACCGATAAGAGTTCTACCGATTTCTGTCGCGTCTCTTATCTTTTCTGAGAACTAAACTGACATATTCTATCTACGCATTACTTCTTCTCTACGGCCTACTCATATTTCTCTATTTTATATTCTCTCTTATTATCCTATCTTTTCTCTTTTCGATCCATATTCTTTATTTTCGGCATCAAAACTCTTCATCGCCTTTAACATTACCCTCTCCTCCTGTATATATCATTTCTATATTCTTCATCTCCTCTCATCTCTTTTATATTATAAATTCTACCATTCTATTTTCTGTGTTAACATCTATATATATATATATATATATATATCTTTCCTTCTACTCTCTTTAAAGTATTCACATCCTTCATCATATATCCACACTAATTAACTACAATAAGAATTAATCTTAATATTCAGTAATATATAAATATATATTATCTTGTCATCTCTTCTCTTCTCTTATTATTTATATTATCATCCCTACTGATTCATCATATATCTTTTATTCTTGAATTATATCACACTATATTCTCACTGATTTTATGACCTTATTTCATAGTGATATCATTCATAGGTCCTTCATTCATTAGTAGGATTATTTCTTAAACATATCATCACCATCCTACATAGCATCATATTCTAAAATATCCTACATCACCTACTCAAAACAGGCAATTAGTACTAACAACTAATGAAGCTAAGAAAGGACAACCTCGGAATAGATACAATCAATGGTGCAACTATTGTGAGAGGAAGGGGCAAAGCAAAGAGAAGTGTTGAAAACTATATGGGAGACCACCTCAAGGTGTGAGTGGGAAATTCCCACAAGCTCATGTAACTTCAGAGCCTTACTACGTCCAAGGAGGAACCTTGAATGGACATTCATGGAATTCCCAACATATACCTCCTATATATAACTCTCAGCCTCCCTTACTGCCTCCTCCTACACAACCATTGAGTCTTCCAGGGCAATCCTCCACGAACCAAGATCTACAACAACAAGTAAACCTCTTACAACGACATGTACAAAATCTTATGGCAGCTTTAGCTTCTTTGGGTTCTTTTGGATTTATCATTGGATCTACATCATTAGCCAACTCAAGTACATCCTTTTTTTATCAGTCTTATTATCTGCTCTAGGAAAAACATTACAAACCTTTTGGGTTCTAGACTCAAGAGCCACTGATCATATGACTCCCACATACTCTAAGTTCATTTCATATGAACCGTGTGCCCAAGATAAAAGGGTTCAGATTGATGATGGCACACTCCTTCGAGTGGCCGGAATAGGTAGTAATAGGTTAGAACCCATAAGTCTTCTTACCCAAGTGCTACATGTTCCCAAACTATTTATTAGCTTAGTTTATGTACAAATACTGGCTAGGATAGGTGTGTATAGGACAATCTTTTTATAATTTTGATGTTTTTTTACAATACAATTCACGAATGGAGGATTTGACTTGCTAGGATCTACTAGGGACTCTATCACCTACTATCAAACTTAGTTAACTCTAAACAGGAAGAAAACTTAAGAGTAGTAGCAATAACGAGTCTCCTTGCCAACAAGGATTCCATTCTCTTATATAGAAGACTAGGACATCCCTCTTTCACACTTGTTTAATTGATGAATCCCTTCTTATAAAAGAATTTTGCTTTCAATCATTTGGTATGCAATGTTTGTCAACAGAAAAAATTAAAACGAACTACTTATCCTTTAGAACAAAACTGCTGCCAAGAGCCATTTTAACTTGTTTAATGTGATATATGGAGACCATATCCGTATACTAACTTAGATGAACACAAATAGTTTTTAATATGCATAGATGATTAAAATATGTTAAGTTGGCTTTGATGGATATGATGTGGCCCATAAGCTAATCATATTTTCATGTATTTTGTTTATGCTCATTGAAATGATATTTAGTCATTGTCATTCTTGTGTGATATTTACAATGAAGTGCATGAACATATGCAATTACTAAGTGAATTATGATGAGATCATAATATAGTGGTCACTAGTCTTTAAACATATGTTCTAAACATTCCTATTCGTGGGATATTCGAGAAGGACATCGAGTTATCCGGAAAAAATAACACTATCTAATCCAACTCTTATGATGAGTATGGTTAATCTTGTAGCCATCGGTGTGGAGATACTAAGGATAGATGGTAGGTGCTCTTTGGATAAAGAGTTCACTGAATTGATCCGTGTGAATCCTTGAATAGTATTGTACCTAATTGTCAATTAGTTTGATTCTTGTCATGGTTGTATATGTGGTCGTTTGACTTGAGACACCAAAGACATATTGTGAATGGATGATCGTGTTTTGATTTTGACTTACAAATCCCTAGCCACGGGATATCTAAAACATCATATATTAGATACGACATGAAATTCACGAAGATGATTGTGTGATCAAGATGAGATCATCCACCCTTGGTATTTGAAGAGATTGACTCAAGGAAGGAGATGCAATGAAATCCTTGGCCAAGGTAGTATAAATATCAAAGAAGGAGTTCTTGATGATTTATACACGCATCAGTACTGACTTGAGTGACCGATTAGGGTTTGACAATTGACCATACCCTAAGTCATTCACGAGTCTAATGTGGATGGAAGATTATACATGCATGGTAGTCGATGGCGGAAAGGTTCCATAAGTGAGTTATTACGTATTATATATCTCCTAGAATACATGGTGTAGCTTGGCACCCAACGGGTTGACAATTCAAAATATCAATTAGGGTTAAATTGATGCTTGATTAATTAATCTACATGTGGATGTGAATAATTAATTAAGGTCAACCAATAAAGTGTTATTTGGTCTATAGAGTTATTAACTAGTGAGATATATGGACCTAGAGGGTCACACACATAAGGTCTATGGATATTAGCGGATATAGACATAAGTATGAGGGTTTATATGAAAAATCTAATACCAAATGTCTATAAATAGGGAGAGAACGATAACAACTTCAGGTACCCATACAAGCCTTGTGGGAATTCTCTTCTTTCTTCTCTTTCTCTCTCGGTGAAGAGTTTTGAAGAGGAAATCCAACCATCTGGAGACCATGTGGATACTACCAGAGGCTAGATACTTGAATAGCTTCAAGAACTCCTTCAAGGAAACCTTATAAGGATGTTTTCTCATTCATACTAGATGATAGGATCATTTGTTCACAGTGGCTTGGTGCTTTAAATATCTAATTTAATGTTTTCTGCTACATTCGATATTTTGATTAAAATTTTGAAAAGTTTATTGACATCAAAACCGAACAAGGAGTGGTGAGCAGAGTCGTAAGAGTGAACTGGCAGGGGCAAGACTAGTAATGACATATTAAAGGATGCTAGACAAGTGAGGTTACTAATTGAGAGCACGAGCAAGTTAAATTATAAGTTAGATTTTTTTGTAAACTTTGATCTGATTAACCCGATAAGTTAGTAATTGTTACTGAGAGACTAATAATGTGAAGAGTGACTCTTGGAGGACTATCTCCTACAACATAGAAAACCTATAGATATTGGAATGAAAAACAATTGATCTTGCATTTTATTGGATCAATTTCTTAGTAGTTTTAGGTTAGTTGATTCTTGTTTTTATTAATCTATCCTATGTTGAGAAGACGAGAGTCGGAGAACTAAGGGTGTGTGATCAATCTCTTGCATAGTAGTTTTATTTTTTTTCTAGGCGATTCAGATTGATATGTGAAGCAGATCTTACACCGTTGGTGGGGGCCTCAAGTTTCGGCAAGCGGGCAAGGTCACTAAGACCTAGAGCGGATTTTAGGAATTTCTCTGTGAGTCTGCCCTCTCGTTGCACTACCCTCAAAACTCTCGTTTTCCCCTCCTTCGTTTTCCCCCCAAATTTTAAGCTCATTTTTACATTTTTCAAAAATATCTACAAAGAAACCAACTTCTGTCGTTAGCGGCCGTATAGAACGGCAGAATCGAACACGAACTACGCACCCGGACGACTACCTCCACAATTCCATCTCTCTTTCCTATCTTTCAGGGGGGAAAAGAGAGAGAGAGAGAGAGAGAGAGAGAGAGAGAGAGAGAGAGACCCTCGCGGCCGCAAAAGGATAAATCGACGGAGAATGGAGAGTCCGGAGACGCCCTGAGTGGGGGGTACCGGAAGAGAAGCCGGAGACGGTAGAAGGGTCCAAGCGACCACTGTTAAAAAAGAAACAATAGAAATAATTAAAGAAAGATATAGGGACATATTTGTCTTTTCGTCCTCATTTTTGCTCAATCACGCCATCGTTTTCGAGAAACGTCACCTTCACTATTAGAATACGAAGCTTCGAAACCTCTCCCAGCAAGCAATCTCACCATCGACGGAAAGGCATGGAAGATGATCTCATCATCTCTCCATTTTTTCTACGCTATTTCTGGACAGATGCGCGAGAAACCGCAGGCGAAACAGATCGTGATTCGTGACGTGTCCACTTTTTCTGCAGTCGAGAAAGATTTCCGTCTGTACAAGGGTTTCATTATGTTCTTCGCGCGCGCTTTCTCCGTGAACTGACCGGTGGCCATTTAGATTATATTCTAAAGGTTTCAGGCTGTTCAGAGGTTTTGGTTTCTCGTAGCCGATAAAAATTTAATCTCGTCGTACAGAATTGCAATTTCAGAACTTGTACTTCTAGAGCATATTCAGGATAGGTTCTTGTACTGACAGATCATCCAATCCGTGCGATTGTTCGTGACAAGTAATTTTTTTCCTTCTGGTTAAGAAAGAATTTCCCTCTGTTTTTATCCTAACGCATAATAGCTCCATGGATCGATTCAGTGATCAATGGAATTTTAAATGCTGCATGCCGTATCGCATTCCTACCCATGGTGGGCAGCCATAAGGGAATTTTCTTAACCCTGCTAAAAGGATCCATTCCCTTTAGAATAATATCTCGTCACCTACTCTCTCGCAGTTTCGAATATTCTATCGGAAAAGATTTTTGTGCAGATCCCTTCACCAATTTCTGTCCAGTTCTCCCGATGAACATCACGAAAAGGACTGCGGGCCCAGCATAAAAGATTCTCACAAGAGAGAGAAAGAGAAAGCCATAATAAATTACAGTAATAACCCTTACGGGTGGAACGTAGCGGGTTAGATATTAACCCTGCTGTCTAATTTATCTGACCCGGAAATCGTCCTTTTCCTACAGGGATAAGCTTTGCCGGAACAGTGACCCACTACCCACTGGAAAAAGACGACTTTCTGAAGATCTTCAGTAAGGGAAATTGGCGGCCGCAGCGATGGGCTCCTGGCCCGAGGAAATCGAGATCCAAGGGCCGGAGCCAAATCTATCGTCCAATAGAAAGTCCCGGACCATGGTTCACATATTGAAGGATCTCTCCTAGGTAATTGAGCCGCCCTCCCAGTTCATTCATTTGAGCTCCCATCACTGAGTTCTCCGATTCCAGTACCAAACACTGCTGCGTGATCGACTGCAGGTTGGAGATAATCTGACCGTTCTCTTTTCTAAGATGAGCCACCTGAGCCGTAAGATCGTCCAGATGCTTCTGCTTCCTCTGCCGCGATCTCCTAGCAGACTCCCTGTTGGATAGCTTCCTCTTCTGCTTTCTCATGTCCGTCACTTGCAGCTGCATGTCCTCGTCCTCGCTCCCGTTTAGAGTGTATCCCGAGGAAGTTCCGCTACCGCTCGAAGAAGCCATTATTCTCCCTTTCTCTCTCTAAATAGTATGTATCTTATAGGCAGATAGATCGGTGGATAGGTATTAGATGATGGGTATTACTTTATTTCGATGAGGCGGCAGGATCCTCACGAGAAAACGTAGAACCAGTAGAGGAAGACAACGGAGAAGGATTGAACGAGATGGGTCCTGCGCCGCAGAGTGGAGTTGATCATAAACCCCGATAGAAGGATCTCACTTACGATCGGAGACATCAATCAGGAGCACCGAAGTAGAAAGAGTTTAACATGTGGAGGAGAGAAAGAGGAAGACGGAGATCGAAGATCCTAGAAAGTAAAAGAGAGAGAGAGAGGGAGAGAGAGAGAGAGACGCTGCTGGAGGAGAGAAAGAGGGGAGTTTAGGTTTGAGCCAAGGTCCGGATTTTATAGGAAACAAAGGCATCTGCCCACGCAGGTGCCCGCACTCCGATGTGAGGAAAAAGCAAGAGAGACTGTGAGGGGGGACGTACTTTACACAATTGTCGATGCACCTTCAACTTAATTTATTTTGGCCAGTGCCCCCCTTTGGTTAGCTAGATAGCTAAATGGCGCCTACTTTTAGATGGGGGAAGACTGGGGTCCCTCCTCGTCTCCTGTAATATCTCTTAAATTTCTATGGCTCTCATTAAAATTCATTACAGGCTTTTTTTGAAATTATAACTAATTATAATTATTACTGTTATTGAAAGAGACCCTCCAGCCCGCTTTTGGAATTAAATTTAAAATTTTCGTTTTTAATATATAAATTAATATGCAATAAACAGCGTATTCACGAATATACTTTTACATTACAACAATTTCAGTAACTAATCACTGGCTAAGAGGCGTGTGATGAAGATCGATCAAGAGCGAGAAAAAGCAGGATGCCACATTGGCAACCTTCTTTGACGCATTGCCTTAAAGACCAGTTTACACCTTGTCTGGGCTACGTTGGTAGAAAGAAGTTGACATCATATCACCACCTGGTGTTCTCTCTCTCCCTCTCTACCTCTCGCTCTAAAATAGAGAGTTAGACAAGGAAAAAGGGTAATCTCCACTGACTGAGAAGAGTTCATTCAGTTGTCCCTCACACCACCAAACGAGCATCCCAAAAAGCTGAGCTCTGAAAGCGGAAATTCCACTGGAAAATTTCTCTCTATCTCTCTCGCTCTCTAACATTTGGCATATCTTTCTTGTCCTCGTGTTCTTTTTCGCAGGATCTTTCTGGGCCATTGAAATAGAAGGGGCGGTGCCCGGCCGGCGGAGGAACAGAACCAGGTTCCCCGAGGTGGGCTCCGCAATGCTTGAGGAACCCACCCCCTCTCTGCACGAACGGCCCTGAATCTCAGACCGTACGTGGGATGGCCCAGTCACAGATAAATGTATTAAATAATATTTCGCTTGTTATTTTACGGTTAAACTCATGTTACCGGAATTTGTCACCGCCCTTCGACTGGAGGAGCGGTAAGTTGTTCTCTTCTCACCGCGCGTGAGGACACGCGTGAGGGTGTTCCAGATTTTAAATATGTAGCGCGGGAGTGAGAATCTGGCAGTTGCAACCGTTGGCATATTTGGTATTTCCATTATCTTTACGTCCTTGTCTGTTAGAATGGTGGAAAGGGCGGGGACTGCAACTGCCTTGGTGGCGGTGCATCAGGCGTCAAGATCCGACGCAGCAGTCTACGATCAGTGGAACAAGCGCTGGACGGTGGAGTTCTCGCGCTTTTTCAACTTTCCCAAACCCATAACCGACGTGTTAGGCTCCGGCAAACGCAAACCGCTCAGAAGATTTAAGACCTTAAGCAGAGGAACCTGGATTACAGCATCATCCCAGGCAGTCCTGCAGATTGGTAGACCTCAAGCAGATACAGATCCGGTCATTTCTGTCTCTCTCAGAGAAAGGATGCTCGTCAGTGCTTCAACTCTTGGCTGTCTCTACCCTCATTTCCCTGTTTTCTCATTTTGGATGAAATTTTCAGTAAACGTCAGTGTATCATTCTCGCTTCTCAGCCGTTTATTCTAAATGCAGATTATCCTTGCATCAGATTTTCTGTGTGTTCTACTATCGCAACGAACTGATTTATTTCACAGAGTTCTTTTTCTCTCACGGATTTGTATGAAAAATTTGGCATTCGGTTATTTCTTATATTCGTTGGACTAGATCTGTGAGATAAATGAAGATCATCTGTCTTTCTCTCGGTTCTGCATTCCGCATGATGTTTAATTTGATTCGTTCCTGATGTTTGATAGCGTGAACATATGTACGTCTAAGAATAATTATTAAGTGTTCCTTTTCATATGTCTGACTGCCGAGGTTCTGAATCCTGACAATTTTCCATCAATAACGATGAACTAATTTAGGTTAATTTGATCCAAATCTTTAATAGTAATTGAAAGAATGTGAATTCTTTTTTGGTATATGTCAACGATTATTATTCTGACACAAACTCCATTAAGCGTAACGTATCCAAAATTTCAAATCCTACCTGATTTTTACTCTTTTCCTTTAATTACGTGATTTTGATACGATAACTTCAAATAACCCACGTTCATACCGCACCTACTAATTACATGATTGTTTATGCGAGATGTTTATTTTCTTCACAGATCATCTCAATGTTCCCTAACTGACTGCTCTGAATCGGAGATTTTTGTTGTTATGCGATCTTTTTTTGATCCATCGTTTTTCGGGAAACACAATTATTTTTGGGGAAATCGAGGAGTTGGTGTTTTGTTTCTCATGCAATTCTTTCTGCAGGAAGAACACCGCATCTCCAGCTTAAGTATATTTTGGCCTCAAGTGGCGTGTGTTTCTGAGTGCCCAACCAGAGGCAGCCGCGTGGTATTCTTCAGCTACACTGGTTCATCTGGTCAGGCAAGACACTCCTCTGTTTCATTATTTATGCCATGGTTTATTCTTTTCCATATTACTAGTTTTTAGCTGATAATTTTCAAAAGAAAAATCGCTGTTCTTTGCAGAGGGCTAAGTTTGCCATCAGGTTCCATGAATCTTCCCTGGTGCAAGGTTTTCTCGATATTTATCGAGGTGTGGAATATCTCATGCACTCTTTGGGAACTTCTAGAAATATATCCGTTCTCTCTTGAATATTTTTTTTCTAATTATTATTCCCAGAATATTCCCATAAACAAGATGCCAGTTTGCGCTAGCTCCATGTCATGCGTGGATCCGGCATCTTCTGATCAAATAGGATCCAATGGTCCTGAAAACAGGTCTTCTGCAAATGATCTCTATTTACCGAGAAATTATTTTTTAAAACTATTTTATCTGATTACAGGAGCGTTGACCAGTCCTGCTCGAGCAATACTCCATCCCCTTATACACCGATATTACCAGTCCTATCCCTAACTGATCATGAAACCAGATACTCCCCACAACAGTTTCTCCTGGATGACATTGAAGCCTTCTCAGGAATGCCTCCGAGCTTCCAGGAACTCCTCAGCCAATGCTCAACGCAAATTGGTACCCAACCAAATTATTTATTTCTAAAGCGAAATGGCTTACAAGTTTATCTCACTATTTACAATTTTCTATTAAATAATTCCAAAAATTTATTATATAGGTTGTCAACCGCAGGCTACGAACACCGAGGTGCTTCCCATTTAAGGCAATTTTATTTTCCTCCTACCTGAAATAACCTGTCTTTTTTCTGATGACACGTAGACTACACAATCGCCTTTGCGCGACAGCATGAATGGTGAGTCCTCCCTTGTCATACATCTTCGATCAACAATTCTAAGTCAACGGCTTCTTTCTTGCCCCACCGCAGCGGGTTCCATCGACGACTTTTTGACCAGCCTGGAACAACTGATGGAGGCGGGAGACGCCGATCTCAAATCCCAAGTCCAGGTACACGTACACTGAAAAAACGATTTTTAACTTAAATTATAGATATCTATCTCACTATGCCTCCTTTTGTTGCAGAAATGCCTGGAGGACGCCTGTTTCCGAGGTACGGTCGACGCCCGCAGGGCTAAAATAATTTCCATAATTATTTAATCTCTCGCTCGGTCATTAGGACGCCCGGGTGGATTAGTTATCACGATCAAGTGCTTACTCTTGATCGCATTTGCATCACGGAACGTAAGTTGTGGCGGCTACGATCTCCTGGCTGACCACTTGCATATCTTCTTTAACCTGCCAGATATTTTGGCCAAAATTGAGACGGTAATCGATGAGCTCGGAGGCGAATCGGCTCCACCCATTTAGACCAGGCCCGACTTATTTGTATAGCCGGCCCAGTATCTCTCTGGGCCAGTTTTAATGAATCTGGACTGTTTTAATGTTCACGAACATTCCCCGCCATCGCTTACTTAGTGTCGTGAGAAGAGTGCTGACAGCCGGCAGCGTCGAGTGGTTAGTAGTCGTTTCTATGGAAGCCCTTCTATCCGCCACCACTCCAGTCTTGCTCCGGTCCTCCGCCAGAGTCCTTCCCCCTACCTCCCTTTCAGGCTCTTCCTCCGCTTTCCTCTCTGTTGAAAGACCAGCTTGCAGAAGAATCTGCGCATTTTCTCGCCGAAGATTTAGTGCGATATCTGCGAGTTCTCAGTCCTCCGAAACTTCGTCTTCTCTGGCGACCGCCGATGTCTCTTTGCCGCTCACCATGAAAGGATGGGTTTACGACGAGTACGGCTCGGTGGAGGTGCTCCGATTCGACGAGAATTTGCCGGTGCCGGAACTGGGGGAGGACCAGGTGCTCGTTAAAGTCGTCGCCGCCGCGCTCAATCCCGTTGACTTCAAGCGCCGTCAGGGGAAATTCAAGGCCTCCGATTCTCCGCCGCCGGTGGGTTTTCCAAGAGTAACGCAGATTTATAATAATTTGGGAATCTTCTACCACGTCTCATCCCCTTCGTGATCTAAGGATGAATGTCACTATTATAGGGAGAAAGATTGTGCTTCTCAGCTTAGTTTTGGTCGATGTTACTTCGGATTTTCCTACTTCTCAACGTCTTAACCGTGATTCTCGTTAGATATTTCTACTTCACTAGCTCTATCCCTCATATCCAATTCGCCACGCGAATTTCCGAAAAGTTTATTATTTCAGTTATAATTTCCGAATACAAATTTCCGCTAATTTCCTTGATTTCTCCTAGACTGTCCCAGGTTACGATGTCGCCGGCGTAGTTGTGAAGGTTGGAAGCAAGGTGAAGATCTTCAAGGAAGGGGACGAAGTCTACGGAGACATTAACGAGAAGGCTCTAGAAAACCCCAAAAAATTTGGTACTCTCGCAGAGTACACTGCGGTGGAAGAGAAGCTCTTAGCTCCGAAACCCAAGAACATCGACTTCATCCAAGCCGCAGGACTTCCTCTCGCAATTGAGACAGCCTACGAAGGTCTTGAAAAAGCCGGCTTCTCCTCGGACAAGTCCATCCTCGTTCTAGGCGGCGCTGGCGGAGTTGGCTCCCTCGTTATTCAGGTAAAGCACTTTTCATCATCTCTATACTGGTTGATGTGACTTGTCTGATGGCCAGTTCACTTTTCGATATTTTGAACTTAATCTGAAGAGGGAGGGGTGTAATTTATTTTATTGCTACGTATAAATAGTATCCGTTCTTCAGGAGAGAGAAGACCCAAAATTTCTATGAAAAGGAAATTCTTCTTTCTTCCCAAATTGCGTCCGCAGGGAAGGGTGGTCAAAACCCTCAAGGAGAACCGAGAGAGTTGAATCCCGTAGATGTTGTAAGAGAGGTTGAATTCCTCAGGGTTTCTCTGTGTTACATCTGAGGAGGCTTGTTGTTGTTGTACTTTCTATTTTTTTTTGTCCTTACTCAACCTCGCGTCTTCTCTATCTTTTCTCCATTCTCGGACCTTCAATCAGGGGTTTTTCTCCCGTCATCTGACAAAACTCCTTTTCTATGCTTAATTCAATATTTTGGGAATTATAAATTCAGCTGGCGAAGAGTGTTTACGGATCTTCCAGAGTCGCTGCGACCTCGAGCACCGGGAAAGCTAGAACTTCTAAAGAGCTTGGGAGCGGACTTAGTGATCGATTACACGAAAGAGAACTTCGAGGAGCTGCCCGAGAAATTCGACGTTGTCTACGACACCGTCGGTGAGTTTTAACTTCAATGTATGATTTATAAATTTTCCTCTTGTTTAACTGCGACCTGCCGGTAACAGGGCAAGGAGAGAAAGCGGCGAAATCGGTAAAAGAAGGCGGCAGCGTTGTTGTGCTAACCGGAGCCGTGGTCCCTCCTGGATTCCGCTTCGTAGTCACTTCCGATGGGGAAGCGCTGGCTAAGCTTAATCCTTATATCGAGAGCGGGAAGGTGAAGCCCCTGGTTGACCCGAACGGGCCTTTCTCCTTGTCGCAGGTGGTGGAGGCTTTCACTTATCTTGAGTCCGGTAGAGCCACTGGCAAGGTCGTCATACACCCAATTTCCTGAACCCTCTGGCCACTGGCTTTCTCTCTCTCTCTTCTGGGGCCAGTGGGCTAAAATGACCCTCAAATTTTCATCAGAAAAGTTATCCACTAGGAAAAATAATGAACCTGAAGAATTTCAAATGCACGGAAAACTCCATCAGGGGGAGTGGAGGACACTCGGAATTGACGGTTTTGGAAATTTCCCCGTTGCTCAATGGTCGAGCGAAAATAAACCAGGAAAAACATGGAAACAGGGGCTGAATTATTAGGTGAATGAGAGCAGAAGGATCCCCATGGAAGCTATGCATGCTCCAAATGCACGGAAAACTCCATCAGGGGGAGTGGAGGACACTCGGAATTGACGGTTTTGGAAATTTCCCCGTTGCTCAATGGTCGAGCGAAAATAAACCAGGAAAAACATGGAAACAGGGGCTGAATTATTAGGTGAATGAGAGCAGAAGGATCCCCATGGAAGCTATGCATGCTCCAGTGGCGGTGACCACCATCGTCACACTTATGCCAGAGTTGTGGCATCAATGCCGGAGTTTTAGTCTAGCTCCCACATATCATCCAGGAATGATACACTTTATGAAATAATAGGGATACATCAGGAAAGTAGTCCGTGTTGCAGAAACATTTTCATCATCATCTTCTGTACGTGGAGGATAGTGAGTTCCCGAAGTTTTAACTCATGATATTTCCAGCCCTGTGTAGATTGGGAAGCAGAACACTGACGAAACTTTTCATGGGGTCATTGAAAACACACAAACGTCGGTCAAACAAAAGTTATAACTCCTAACTCACAATAAAAAAGAGATAAAATTCAAGTATAATGTAAAGATCCGGTCGATCCACAGAGAACACGGTTGACTTTGATCAAATAGTTGACTTGGTCAAACTTAGGTTTAATTAAGGTTTTTAAGAAGTGAAAATGATATTTAATTAATGGTAATGATATAATTATACTAAATAAGATATTTTAAGAATTAAGAAACTGATTTGACAAAGAAATGTCAAAAGTCAAGGTCAAAGTGTTGACTTTGACCCATAGTTGACTTTATATAAAATCAGATAATAAAAAGAGCTTAAAAATATTACGAAAATTATATATTCAGAAAATAGAGAGAAAATGGAAATTTTTGATGTATAATTCATGATTTTTCGAGAAGAATTGAATTTATTATGAATTATTGAAAATCAAATATCAGAAACATCCCGAAATGAACACTTCAGTGTAAATCTTCAAATTG
Source organism: Lemna minuta (assembly GCA_024174645.1). Classification (NCBI taxonomy): domain Eukaryota; kingdom Viridiplantae; phylum Streptophyta; class Magnoliopsida; order Alismatales; family Araceae; genus Lemna; species Lemna minuta. The sequence continues at coordinate 8,928,133 of CM044116.1, forward strand.
ACTAACCAAATGATATCCAAATCTTGCAATTCACATATGAATAGAAAGCTAACAACCAGAAGATTCCAAAGAGACCAAAAATTGTCAAATTTTACCTTGTATTTTAAGAGTAATTTCCCCCGCAAGTCAATGCCCAAATTCGGATTAAAAATGAATAATAGATGTTCAAATGTCAAATGGAAGGGTCAAATGAAACAAGAAATCCAATGAAACCAAAATCAAACGATTTGGACTTAAGATTAGGGAGAAATCCTTGTTTCAAAATGAGAAAAAATCTAAACTCAATTGGGTGAAAATGAAGAACAAATTGATTTAAAATATGAAATTGATTACCTAAATATAATCTAAATTACAATTATCTCAAGATGAATGATCGATTCACACTACTAAACTCGATTGACGTGAAGATTGGGCTCGAAATCACGTCGATTGAAGTGTATTTGATCGGTTTATTCTTTGGCGTACTTTCGGTGTTCAAGGAGAGAATTCGATCAAATCTTGTGATGATTCATGATCAATCCGGCCTCAATTGGATCGCAATCGAGTCTAAACGCGGGGATCACGAAGAACTCAGGATTTTGCTAAAAAAACTCTTATCCTTCACGATTCAATCAAGAGTTACTTTACAAAGGAAGAACATTGGTATTTATAAGGAAATTCCGCGTGACAATTGATAACACAAAAATCTATGACCTTTAACTCTGTATTTTTCATGAACATTTGGCTTAAAAGAAACATATTTATGTGTTATCATGATTAAATTGCTTTATTTTTCCTTCATTATGATTTTATGGTATTTCCTGGCTTTTATAATATTTGAATATTTCTCTTAGATTATAAACTGACAAGGAAATGAATTTTTAAAGAAAAATACATCTTTTAGGATTTTATAAATGATTCAAATGAGTTTTAGAGTATCTTGAGGACATATTTCTAATTAATCTAACTATTTCTTGCTTACTTATCAGCGCCAGAGGCATAAAGGTAATTATCTGACATTTTTAGACAGGTTTGTGAGCTTATCTTCTTAGTTATCTTGGATTTATATATAAATTAACCTCGTTAAGGGTTAAAATGCAATATTAATTATCTCTAGGTATAAATGCAATTATAGGTTATAAAAAGGTAAACCAGATGGTGCCCACCAGATCGCGAGACGTGTCACGATCTGGTAGCTTCGATTTTAATAGTCCTTATTTCTTTTTTAATTATTGTTTACGTATCCGTGCAGGTGACGTGGACGACACCGTCAAGTTTGACTTTAAGGAGGAATGAGAGAGCGACGTGGCGCTCTCTCCTTCGCTCATTAAAGAGAATCTGCGACGAATTAATCGCCGCAGATAGTAGCTTCTCTTCCTTCGTCATTTAGCTCTCGTCCTTTGTCGTTTTGTCTACCTGCACTTTGTCGTTTTGCTTTACCGTCAACTCTTTCTTTCTTCTTTTGTAGTTTTTCCGTATCGTCTCTTTTGTCGTTTCTCTCATTTTACGCTTTGTCATTTTAATTTCCTAACCTGCGCAGGTGACGTGGCGATTTCCTACTCGCGCGGTTTAGTTTGACCGAGGCGCTCTCTTATTTGCATATTCAGAACTAATCTGCGGTGGAATCAATCACCGCAAATCGTGGATTTAATTTAGTTGTCATTTTTTTCCGTTTTGTCACTAACCTGTGCAGGTGACGTGGCAGGCATCTGATGGTCAGCTTCCAGGCGACGTGGCACGATCGCGTGGACTCACCGGTTGAAGATATCAATGTGTACATCAGACCATCAGATTGACGACCAAGAATTCTCCAACTTGGAGGGCCGATATCTTTTGATCCAGCCGTTCGATTGGGTTGAATTTTTTATGGGATACTAACCTCGTAGTGCTCTTTCCATCCGCATAGTTGGATTTTCTGTCGGACTCTTGAAAACACCAGAAATTGATCTCGTTCGTCAGTTTGTTGGAAACCCTAACTCCTAAAAGCACTCCTCCTTCCATTCCAAATTTCCTTGTCTTTTGGCTCTCTCTTGACACCAGGTCACCAGAAGGAAGGGGGAGAAGCTTAGGCACAAGCTAGGCATCATCGGAAGCCCGAGTTTGTTCTGGAGAAGGAGAACAAGAGAAGATCGACGTTGTAGCGAATCAAACACCACCCGGCCTAGGATTGGCACCAACACGGGGTTTGTGTGAAGATTCTGATGAGGGATTCTCTTGTAAAATTTTCTACTGGATAATGTAGCTCCTTTTATTCTACTAAAATCATAGGTTATTTCATTTGTCTTCATAAATCCTCCCCAAATCTTCTTCTTTCTCTATACTATTATACCTCTATTATCTCCCCCTCATCTTTTTCTCCCATCTTCATTCAATCTCTATCCATCTAATCATCATTCCTTCTACTCTAATTGGAACTATAGAAACCTAATCTAACCAATTACATCCACTATCTCTATAAAATTCCTCTTCTAACTTCTAATATTCTCCACTATAGGAATTCCTCCCTTCTTCTACCTCAGTCTCAACCCTCATTACCTAGATTCCCTGAGGATCGACCCTTGCTTACTACTATCCTAAGTGAGGTATTATAAATGTGTTGTATGAATTAAAACACAACAACGGTATAAACAGTGCAAGTTTTAGTTCATAAAAATTACGGACCATTCGATCTGATGAAGAGCAGATTGGATGGCCACGATTGCGTGCTTAAAGTGAGCCATGATCCCACAATGCGAGCCCACGAGCTCCCCTTATTTCTCCCGATCTCGATCGAAGTGTCTCGATGCGTCCACGTGTCTCCCCACGATGAGCCGACTTCACGATTAATCGCAACCGTTTGATTTCATTAATGAAATCGACGGTTAGTATTTGCCACGTGCGTTGATCCCTGATCCGGTGGACTCTGAGTCCACGCGATCTACACATCTCCATCATCGCGATCGCATCCAACGTGCCACGCGATGCCACGTCGCGTGCAATTTAAAAATTAGAGGGAACATAGTCCCACAAAGAAATAAACGGAAAATGCAAGTATAAAAGGTGGAAGCATCTTAAGCCTTTGCGTTACCGCCCCAAACTTCTTACCTGAGCCCACTAACCCGTGGGCCCATCACCTGCCAGCCCTGAAGACCTTCAGTGCCACGTAGGCGTCCACGTGTGTACACGTGGCATCCATGTGGGCTCGCGTGGCCCCGCCATGTGTCCGCTGTGCGCCACATCAGCTCCGTGGTTCCTACGGGAGAAATACACCCCCTTTTTGCTATTTTTAATGAAATAAATTCTGAAAAAATTCCCAAAAAAAATCGGAATAAATTCCAGAAAAATCCAGAAAATTCATAAATTAATATCTTAAAAAATACAACTCCTTTTTGACTCAAATTTTCTCCATTGGCTCATAAATTTATTCATTTTTAATATCATGCCATCTAAAATAAATTAAAAGAAGAATATAAGATGAATTCAAAAATAAACTTAAATAATTCTTTAAGAAATATATTTTATATCATCCAAACATTCTCTTCTTGAAATTAAATCTTCTAATCATCTACTAAAGTCAAAGTAAATCAAGGAAAGTAATTAATCTCTATTTATTTAAACTTGTAAAAGATTAAACATTCATACAACACATAATTAACCCTAAATAATGTATAAATATGGACTTTAGTAAAATGGCACACCAATGGAGAAAATTCATAAAAACTATGATAACATGCATCGTAAATTACATAAAATAAGCATGAATATTAGTTAAATAAGATAATAATTTAAGTTAAATATGCATGTTATCAAACACTTCCGACAAGAAACCTGGACAACAAAGTCAAGATCATCTCTAAACCATTTATATGAAAGTAGGGTTAGGAGACATGGAATAGACATTGAAGCCGTCCACTTGATAGTAGAACCATCCAGTCCAGACCATGTGGACGGTGGAATGAAAGGGAAATGGACGGACTGGACAACCCAATAGATTTATGTTATCTCTTTTAGAGTAATAAATATTATTATGTAGCTTCTTGACTGAATCTCCTCATAAATCAATCTTGTTTGAAAAATTAACTTGTACATAAGATTATTATGTTTATGTCCTCAGCATGAAAGGCTCTCAAATGTTGAAATGTTTTTCACATGCATATTCTCTTATTCGACCTATTTATATTAGATAAATAGATGTTTCTTTTTTATTCTAAGGAATTACTTTACAACTCTGTAAAGTATTTGATGTTGAAAAGGTTGGAAATAATTGATGACTGCAGCGTGTCAGTCCTTTTCTAGTCATTTTATTCATTTCATAGGATAATCATTCTCATAATATAAAAACTTCGTGATTTTCAGATGGGCACATAATTTCTGATGAAATCTGCCAGAAAATTAATAGAGATAGTAAAATGTAATTAATAATAAAATTTGGAAAAAATATGTAGGGGAAATTTCACCTAAACCTCTCATGAAATCTGAACGAAAAGAATAGGAAAAAAATTAGGTAAAAGTTTGACGAAAATATACCTGAACTCTGAAGAAATTTGTTAAAAAACTAGATGAGCCAAATCACTATAGATGGTCAAAATCTCAGAAGAATTTTCATTATAGAAAATTGCTTCAACTGTGAGAGAATCAAGTTACTGAAGGGGCGAACCTAAGGGACGAGTTGTAGAGGTTCTGATGAAAGTGACGAGTTGTAGAGGTTTTGAGTTGTAGAAGACAAAGAAGACAAAGGTTCGACCGTAGAGAGAGGAAGTTGTGAAAAAAGGGATGAAGGGAAAAGTTGTAAAATGAAGGGACGAGTTGCAGAATGGACGAGTTGTAGAAGGGATGAGTTGTAAAACGAGGGGTTTTTCTGAAGCCACACCATCAACCATCATATCTGCCACATTGCCCAAGTCTATGAGCACCAACATGGACATGGAGAAGACCGACTTAAAGCCAAACTTATCTCATTTTCTGTTATCTGAGAACATAAAAATGTTCTAAAATGGCAATATGATTCATGATATATAGAGAGAGACATGGAATGTCACAATGGTGGCAGTGCTAGAGCAATAGGGTGATGGCAGCACAACAGTGACAACGAAAGAGCTAGATGAAGTAATGAGTCATAGAACTAATACTTGTGAAAGGAGAGTATAAAAGGAGAGTACATGCCTGAATATATATAGAGAAGAAGAGGATAGAAGCATATATTTGCCCCATGTGGAACTAAATCAACCAATAAGTCAAGCCTATTGGACCATACTCTAACATGTCTAGTGGGCCATTCTTTCATTTTGGTTGCAAGTGATGAGGTGGGTGTTGATAACGTGTCATTGACGTATTCATTTTTATCATTATAAATGGGTTTTAACAAATAATTCTTAGTCATATAATGCACGTTATCATATTTTTATGATATTTTTGCATTCATCATTGCATTCCACTCATATACTCAACTTGCGTGTATTTAGTGCTAATTTAGTAAAAAAATAGATATGTCCTATCATGCACCATTCTTTTCAATTAATTATACTATGAGACTAACCCCATTTGACTCTTTCAAAGTCAAGTGGTTGAATTCTCATATTTTCTATGAGTTATGTGGATGTAGGGACATAGGTACGCAAGTAGGAAAGCATGGATATGGATGACGATAAGAGGAAAGAGGAAACAAATCTCTACTAAATTTGAACACCAAGACAACCATATTTTTATGAAATATGATAAATGAGATTTGGATTCGGTAAAGGTATCATCATAATATTTCTAGGTTAATCCAAAATTGATTTAGAGTGAATATTGGGCCAATCTCCTTATTTTTAAGGAGGTTGGACCAAGCTTAATTTTTATTAAATGAGACCTTAATTTTTTCTCATGATTTTAGATATTTTAGGATAAAAAGATAGAGGATTAAATTCCTGATCCAATGGAGAAAATTTCGTGAAAAAAGGAGTTGTATTTTGTGAGATATTCAATTTCTAAGTTTAGGGATTTTTCTGGGATTTTTCTAGAATTTTTCTGGAATTTTTCTGAATTTTTTAGGGACTTTTTCAGATTTTGAGCATATTTACGAAAATGCCACTCCGATTTTTAAAGTGAAAATTTACAAAAATGCCCTCCGATTTTCGAAGTCAGAAATTTACACAAATGTCACTCCGATTTTTAAAGTAAAAAATTACAGAAATGCCCCTCCGATTTACAGGAATTTTTGAAGTGAATAATTTACAGAAATGCCACTCTGCACTATGTCAATCAAAGACTATGATTTTTCTAAATTAAAATCATGTTATCTCATGATTTAGATGGAGTTTTGAGCTGAAATTTTATATCTAGATTCATATTTTAACCCTCTATCCATCTATACCCTTGGATCAAACAATCAAGCTTGAAAAAAAATGATTTTAATAATTGGACTCTTTTACCCCTCTTTACACTCAAACCCTAAGAACTCACTATAAAAGCCTTCATTTTCTCTCTCCTTGCGTTTTTTGGCTCTCTCTTAGCATCAAGCTACCAGAAGGAAAGGGAGAGGAGTTCAAGGCCCAAGGAGGAGCATTGTTTGATGCTCAACCTTGTAGTGGAGAAGGGAGCAAGCAAAGATCGTGATCGAAGCGGATCGAGCATCACCCGGCATAGGACGGGCACACCGACGGGGTTTGTGCGACGATCTGGATTGAGTTCTTGCTTGTGTTCATCATCTCCATAAACAGTAAACTTGTATTTTCCTTTTTTTTTTCTTTTTTATTTTCTTTTAATGTAGTGGCTTTGACATCATCTAGACTTGCAACTCTCTCTCCCCATCGCTGCACATCGATTCATCGATCCATCGCTACCACCGACCATTCTTCTCACCTTCTCATCATCTTATCTCCATTGAATTTCTTTCTACATTGTTTTTCCATTGGAATTCATATTTTCTCCTAATTAAAAAATAAATCTAAAAAATATCACTCATATTCATCTCTACATGCCGCATTTACGTTTGCACTTCTTTCCAAGCTCTCACTTCTTCCACACTCTCTCACCTTTCATTTGAATATCTAATCTCATTACCTCAGCTCCCTGTGGATTCGACCCTTGCTTACACTATAATAAGGAAATATAAATTTTATTGCATGAAATCGATACACAATAACGACGGAAAACACGCGTAATCGAGATCATCAAGTGTCTCTATTTATGAAAGCTTATCTTGATCACCATTTTGTGATGCAAGAGGTGCAAACACCACATCATTTCCTTTGGATAGACTTTGCTTATCAATCAGGCAAGTAAGATCTTTCTAAATAGGACTATTACTGAGATTATCTTTAGGAAATATGTTGATGGAGTATTGAAATCTGCCGAAAGATTTGGATCTCTTATAAGGAAGCTTATCTACATGACATACGCTCAATATAACATTTTTTATGCAGTTGATCTTCCTAGTTGGTTATGCGGGAATGTCGTAGGGGGAATTGGAGGATGCCTTGCATGTATTTGCATACATGAAGAGAGATCTTGAAAATGAGCTGATTGTGAGACGATATGGCCTATTAAAGGGATTTTGGTGAAACTCTCTGATAATAACATGAAATGTAGTTATAACCACCCATTTATTGATCTTATTTAATCCTATTAAACTCTTGAATACACCATCTCCTCCATTATCTCATGACTTGATGTTATAGACTATTAATGCATCAAAAAGAGTTTATTTTACATGACTTTTGTTTTTCTTATTTTCAGGAACTATACAAGAGGAAGAGTAGCAAGATCCTCCAAAATAGAAGGTTTAAAAGGCATAATGGGCTGTCCAAAGCAAGAAGGGTGAGCCTAGTCAAAGGAAATGTGAGCCCAGCCGAAGCAAAGACTCGTCTTCCTCTTTCGGGAATAAAAGGGGGAAAAAGCTCTTTCGAGAGTCTCTTCTTCTTCTTCCTCTTCTTTTTTTTTTACAGCTTCTTCCCCCAACGTCTTCCTCGTCCCCTTTTGTTCTGAAAGATGTTAATGCAGTTTACTTTGAGTTCTCTCTCTTTTTCTTCCTCACTATTTCTCTGGCAATCTCTATCTACCTGCTCCCCAGCTTCTTTCCCCGATCTTCCACTTTGTCTTGCCTTCCCTCTTACTTTCTTGTTCAGTTTCTAAGTTCTTTCTTCCTCTTCCCCCTTCTCGCACTCCCTATCTCCCTCTAAACCATGTTCTTCCTCTTTTCTATTCTTCTCTCATTTCTTTTCTATTCTCATAGCGTTCGCTCCCTCTCTCCTTCCCATTCTCTCTTTTCATATCCACTTGCTTTGCACCTCTCTCTCGTTCTCTTGCCCTTTCTCTCCCCGAACCGATCCTCCTCTCTTCTGCCATCTTCATCGCATGAGCCGTATACCCTCTTCTCTCTCATGAAACAACACCCTCTCTCTCTAAATTCCTCTCGGGATTCTTCCTCTCTCTCTTTCTCTAATTTTTTCTTGCACATCACTCCTACCTCGTACTCACTCTCGCGTTCTCTCCTTTTCTTTCTCCCGACCTCTTGTCCAATCTCTCTCTTTCTTTCTTCTATTCCAAAATCCCCTCTAGATCCTTCTTTTTCGGACTTCCTTCTCTTCTCTCCACATATTCCATTTGATTCTTCTTTTTCGCCCTCTCCTCTTTATTAATTTTTGCCATGGCGTTCTTTCCGCTTATTCTTTTGACATCTTCTCTGCAGATTTATGTGTTTCGGTTCTTCTTTTTGCCTGCTACATTTTCTCGTCTCTTTTCGTTACGGTTCTTTTCGTTTATTTTTGTTTCTTCGTTTCGGTATTTTCTCTCTCTCTCTCTCTCTCTCTCTCTCTCTCTCGCTATCTTTCTCTCTTCCCATAGTCCTTCCTCCAAAATTTTCTTCCGCTCATCGTCCTCTTCCCTTTTTCATTCAATTGCTCACCCTCTCTTCCTGCCGGTGCTTTCTCTCTCACGTCGTCTGTCTCTCCCTATCTAGCTCGCGCCTTGCATTCTCTCCTCTGGCTCGTTTTCTAAATTCCTCTCCCTCTCTACTATTTTATCACGAGTTATACTTCTCACCCTCTTCAACTCTCTAAATTTATCACTCTCGTGCTCTCTTCATCGGGTGGCCTCTCTCGTTTCCCTCTAAATCTTTGTCCCTCTGTCTATCAATATCTTTCTATACCTTGATTTCTTATTTTGTCGCTTCACCTTATGACGAATCTAGACCGTATGGTCGTTGAAAACACATGGTCAAGGGTCAAAATAAAGTTCAAATGTACCAATTTCAAGATTAATTCACGAATTGAGGGGTATAATGGTAAATAAGGGTCGAATCCACAAGGAATTACGGAAATTTTTTATGATCTCTTCGAATTTGATCAAATCGGATGATGAATCAGTGATAGAAATTAGGCAATTAAATATTGTATGAAACCGGACTCGAAGACGAATCCTAGGAATAAAAAATCACTTAATTTAGATTTGATTTCACGGAGAAATCATTGAATGAACAAAGGTAAAATTTTTAAGAAGAAAAATCACGAAAATAAAAAATTAAATCAAATTACGATTCTAAAACAAAATTAAAAGCTATATGAAGATAGATTAGGATGAAACACTATCCCTAACCCACAACTGCGATCGAATTGATCCAATTAATCGCCAGAATCAAGGCTATTCATCAAAATTCAGAAAATCACGATCGTGGAGTTCAAGCGCCAATTTCTTCCTCGTCGATCGTTGAAATGTTGATCTCAAGCACTCGTGGACGCGGAAACTGAGTCTAGAAGCAATTGGGAACAAGAGATTCACAATATTTGGTGTCTAAACAGTTTAATTTACTCGAATTGCTCTCGAACGCTTTACAATCTCGAAGAACATCTCAATTTATAGGGTGATTTGGGCGTAACCGTCTGATCGGCCTTTAATTGGTGATCAACAGCTTTGATGAAATGCATCGGATGCAAATCATTACCCTTAATTCATGGCTGTTGGATCTTTGGTCGACGGCCGTGATGAAGCCAGGTCGCAAGCGTTATAAAAATGCATGTAACGTCCGACGATGGATTGCGATCGGACACTCAGATGCATTTTTCGTCGGTTTAATCTCAGCTATTATAACTCCTTTGATCAACGGCTGAGATTGAATCATTTAGATAACGATTCGTCGACAAATCAGGATGCACCACGTACCCCCCTTAAGTGATCATCAGCGGTCACAATTCGTCGCGCGATCGGACGCTCCTTACACTGCCACGTTGCCTTCCGCTTTGACTGTTGATCGCGATCCAATCGGATGCTCCAGATCGCACCACATCACCTGTGCACTTTAAAATATCTGGAAAATCAATTTTTAATTCCAGAAAATCCTTACAAATTCATTAAAGTTTCAGAAAAATTCAGAAAAAATCTCAAAAAATCCCTAAAAATTAGAAAAATTCATAACTTTTAAAAAGATAACTCCAAATTAATTCAAATTTCTTTCATTTGATTAGAAATGTAATTATCTTTCATTCTAAAAAGTCAAATTTAATAAATAACAAGAGATTTAATTTCTATTTTTAAAATATATTCATTTCCTTAAGATTTTGAAACTTAGAAAATTAAATGAATGTATATACAATGATTTCTCTCATTATTTAACTTTGAAAACTACTTATAATCTCAAGTAAAGATAGGTTATAAAATCATTTTTCTTTCATTCATCATAATTAACCCTAAATTAATGTATTTTGAGATTAGAATGACTTTTTCATAGAACGATAGTTATACACTCATAAATTTGAGAACATGCATAGGAATGAAATTTTTTATGCCTTAATATGCATAAATAATCATGTATTATCATGTCAAATTAGCATGTTATCACCTTCCTCACTAAAGAATCTAATTTCTCTTGTCTTCCCCCCATCTCGTATCCTCTCCATTTTCTCTCTCTCACCTGCTCTCCTTTCTTCCGTTTCGATCCCCGTCTTCTGTTTTATTTTCCTCCAAAGTCGTCTCTTCCTCTTCCTTTTTCTCTCTTCCATTTCCTCTCTTAATTTCTCTTGCACCTCTTGCGCACTCTCTTTCTCTCTCTCTCTCTCTAAATTTTTGTCTTTTTCCGCCTAACCCTCTTTCGCGTTCAAATCTTTCTTTCCCTCGGTCAATAACCCTCAGCCACATCTTCTTTTCTCTCTTCTATATGGACTTCTCTCTCTCTTCCCTACATTCCTCAGCTGCTCTCATCTCGTCTATCTCTCTATTCTCTACCCTCCTTGATTAATAGTCAATCTCTTTTCTCTACCTCAATCTCTCGCTTTGCAATTCTATCCTCGGTGTTCTCTCTCTCCGGTCAATAGTTTCTCTAGTCAATAGTCAATAGTCTCTCTCGGTGTTCTTTCTCTTGCTTCTGCCCCTTTCTATTAATCTATTTATCATTATTTATCTCTATTTATTTTTTCTAAAAAGGTCCTCTCTCTAGATCTTTGTTTCCTCCATTTCTCTCTCGACTTCCCCCATCTTTCCTCTAATTGCCCTTTCCCTAATTTTATTTTATTACATCTTCTCATACATCATATTTCCTAAGTCTTATCCTAAATTTAATATTCCTCTATTTTTCATACCTTCTAATTTCCTTTCTGATTGATATGACTTGATTATGAGCTAATCTCCTCTCTTGCCACCTACATTGACATTCTCTCACCCTAAAGCCCCTATGGATCGACATAGGGAAACATATACATCCCAATTATCCCATTTGCTTCATAGTTTCCTAGTTTATATAGTAAGTTTGTCGGGCTTAAACTCACGACGACTTTGAGCTCAACACTCTCCATCTCTCTCCTCTCTCTCTTTTGGTATCCATCACATATAGGTTTTTCTCACGATGTCATCTCCCATCTCTTCCATGATATAGAGGTGATTCCTCATGGTATTAGAGCCATGATCTAGGGCTTCCTTTTGGCGTCATTGGAAAGCATCCCCAACAGATAATCTCAATGGGTTGAACCTGCATGACAACGCCTCCTCATGACCAATAACCCCTCCTCCTCCATTTTGGTGTCTTCTACTACATGGTGATCTTGTCACCCATTTTTCTTAAAAACCTCAAACTCCTCTATAAAACTCCTAGATACAAAGTCTCATTTTGAGTGCACAACACCTACCATATTTTGGTGAGACCTTTTCTACAACTCTTTAGGTTTCGGCTAGAGTTACGCTTGCACCTTCTCCCTATTTGGCCTTTGATTCTACTGCCCTCTTATGCTTATGTGCTTATGACAATGGGCGTGCTAGTATAGATGTTTGTCTTGGCTAATTTTATGATGGGAAAGGCATGGTTGAGTATGTGATGGCCAACCTTTTCTTCCATGTGAGCATTTCAGCAGTATGGCTGTTACTCTAATCATGGCTAGGAGAAATTTGGCAAACTGGATGTGTTAGCCAACTCTGTCTCCACTGATTTTTTGTATCATCATCTTCTCCTTAGAATATTATTATTTCATGCGAGGAGTATTGATGGAGAATTATTTTAAAAAAAACATGAACACAAGGGTTCTAAGTGAACCTATCCTCCTCCTCCTCCCCACTCATGAGTTTGAAAATTATCCATTCATTAAATGGATGATGAAGACCTCTCTAAATAAATAAAGAGAGTGTAGATCTTAAGGGATTTATTTTCCCTCCTTCCCCTATTTTATATTGATCTAAAGATTGACTTGGTCAAACATTTAATCCTTATCTTTAGAAAACCTAGAATTCTTTGAGTGGACCAAGTCAACCACCTTCTACCTTGATATAGGTTTCCTAATTTCCAAACCTTATCCACTATATCATAGGTAACGTTGTATGATTATAAATGATGATCTCAAGAAAGAAAAAAATCAGTAGTAATCCATTTGTGTGTTCCTTCTCTTTGAAAACCACCTTTAGATAGACTTATAGGAGATCTATTTTATGAAAGTACATAATCTTCTTGATTTACTTCAAGACAAAGCTAATGCATGAGTAAGTCATGCATCTATGAAGACAATGTATATGAAGATCATCGACATGAAGAAGACTACAAGCAATGAAGGTTATCTTCCAACACCCCACTAATGAAGAAGATAAAGAAGGCTTGGATCCATCACCACTATTTGAGCAAAGAAGATGACTTAAGCCAACCGTGAAGATTGAAAGAAGACTATCACAGAAACTAATCCCGTAACAGAAAACATCAGGCTATCACCGAGGATGACAGCCACAAGAATCAATCTTAGCCTTTCCGCCACGTCAACGCATCTCCTTACTGATGTAAAAGCCGAAATTACCTTCCTCCTTGATGTGGAAGTCGTGACAAGAACAAGAAGGACCTCCACAAGTTCGAAGAACACAAAGGAATGGTCTGACTGATATTTACCGATCATTGGAGATCTGAACAAATTTATATGACGCACAACAATTTAACAAAAGCTGAAGCGTCGAAAAACCCAAACGCAAGCTGTCGGTGAAGAGGAAACAACCCTGAGAGCTTTTGCTTTCTCTTCAACTTAATTGGGGAGACTCGCAAGCAGAATAGCGGCCGAATCAACGTCTGTTGGCTTCTCATCCCCCGATAACGAGGGAATTATTTTATTCCCACTATTACGGAAGCTCAGTCAAAGATGTAAATGAAAATCCGATACTTTCAAAGCAACCCCTGTCAATTACTCAGTCCCGCAACCGTTGACTTCGACACCGACCACGTAGGACAATCCCGCTTTCAACTACCATTACGGATCCACGTGCGAAGAAGAAAAATAACGCGATTCCCGCATACTTTTCTCATGCGCGACACCGCTACAAAGCGTCCCGTCGTTTCAACGCTCTCCTCTTCCTCCTTAAAAGGACGATTGTAACATGAAAAAAAGTCATGATATTTTTGAATGAAATTTCGGTTCTTTTGGTTACTATTGTTCCCCGTGTTCATTGTATCTTTCCCCGTATCTCCATCACTCTTCCCGCATCTCCCATCTTCTTCCCTCCGAGATTCTATCTCCCTATCTCTTCTCCCCTCAGTTTCGTCCGTCTTTCATCAATCTTCCGTCAGAAGTCCACCGAGGAGAATTTATACCATCGGACGTATCCAGAGCATCACTTTCCGCCTTGACCAGGGTAATCCATCCTCCCTCCCGTTCGGTAATAATAGTTCGTCTCGCAAAAATTTATAAGTCCATATTAGTCTCTCCGTCATCCTTAACTTTCGTCACCTTTTCTCACGTCTCCGTTATTTCCGTCTTCACCCTTCCCTATTCTCTACTCTTATTCCTTATCCATTCATTTCCGGTCGTAAACCCCTTTTATCACTATTCTCACTCCGTCCCCGTACCGCGCCCTCTTCTCTCGTTTCTTTCTTAAATCCTAACATACCTGTGTCGTTATCGTCTCTCATCTCATCTCATCATTTTATTAACTAAATCATTTCCTACTCTATAACTATTACCTATCATAAATACTCATCTTAGTCATCACTATTTTGTTCCTACATTTCTAAAATATTCTATTAAACAGCCTCTTAATTGCATACCTCCATTTCTACTTGATATCATTCATAGATCCTCCCCTATTGTAGGATTTAGATACTCCTTCTAAAATAATCCTACATCAAGTATGATCGTCCAACATGCCCACAAGGTATAGCTAGGCCCTCTCATGCATCTCATCATGACTCTACTTTTGGTTCAAGTCCCATATGTCAAGTACCCAATCCCTTCTCTCTTGCTTAAATTGTTTAACTCACCCCTCCTCTCCTAGCATGATACCTCCCTATAGTGGCATTGGTGATAAGTGCATCCCAACATTAATGAGCTTTTTAAGCACTTCCGTAGATTTTCATTTGTCTTTTTTAGTGCGATTCGTGTCAACTTGGCAAATATTTTTTCATTTTTTACCCCCATACTGAGCAAGAAACTTTAATCTTGTGCATCACATTGTGTATGGGCCTTCTCATGTTTCCTCCATTTTGATATTTTGATATTACATTGTCTTTGTTGATGATTTCTCTTGAGCTTTGTAGATTTATCTTTTGAAAGGCTGCACTAATGTTTTGCTTGTCATTTTTTAGTTTGTATTAGAAATATCCACCTAATATCACTCCATTCCAAAATTCTTTGCATAAAAAATGCCCTCAAGTTTGTTCAAAATGTACTACATGATCATTCTATCTTAGGGTATTCTTCACCATACCACATGCTCTCATAGTTCTCAATAGAATGGTGTTTGCCGAGCATAAACATGATATTTTGACATGACTCAATCTTTTGCTTGAAATGGGAGTCCCACGTTACCTATGGTTCAATTCTTTCCTCACCTTTTCACACCTCATAAACCATTTACCTTCATGATAACCCAAAAATATAAGTTGCATTCATGCATCATTTACCATTCTTAGCGCAAATGGAACTCTAACTATGAGAATGTGCACTTTTTAAAGGCTGAATATGATGTAAAAAATGATTATGTTCTATCATTCATTATCTTATATATATATATATATATGTATTATTCTCCTATTTTTTATGAGCCATGCGTATGCAAGGATATAGGTGCTCGAATAGAAAAGCAAAAATGCAACTCATCAACGATAATGGGGAAGAAACAACTCTTCTCATACTTCAAGAGCCACGTTGATAACATGCAGTTTATGAATGAATTTTTATGATTATTAATGCAAATTAAGACATTAAATATTCCATTTGTATGCATGTTATCATATTTTGAGTGCACATCTATCATTTCATGTAATTTCAGGTTATGATATAATAATATGTCATTTTAGGGATAATTATGCATAATTTAATAATATAGTTTTATTCCCATTTATATTTAAGATCATCATTGTATTTTCATGATAAAATGATAAGAGAAAATATTTTTATTTACAGTCATATATTTTTTTAGTTTTATTTTCTAAGAGGAATGAGTGTATTTTTTAAATAAAAAGTTATTCTCTTGTTATTTCAAATATTTTGAATTTTTAGAATGATAGATAATTTAATTTATGATTTGAAAAACAAATTTGGATTAATTTGGAGTTGTATTTCGAATT
>CM044116.1:8944587-8984777 GCA_024174645.1 Lemna minuta
TATAAGATATATAAACGCGCCACGTAGGCGCGCTGCGCGGGTCCGCGTGGCTCTGCCACGTGGCCTTGCGTGCCACGTCGCACCCGCGCGGGCCCCGCGCGCTTTTTACATTTTTTATATTTAATTTAATCTATTTTAAATCAAAATTAAATCGGAAAAATCAGGAAAAATCCAGAAAAAATCCCTAAAATTGTAAAAATCATATCTTTTAAAATACAACTCCAAATTAATCCAAATTTCTTTCATTGGATCTGAAATTTAATTATCTATCATTATAAAAATTCAAAATATTTAAATAACAAGAGATTTAATTTATATTTCAAAAATACATTCATTTCTTTAAGATTTTAACTTTAGAAAATTAAATGAATGTTCATAAATATGATTTCTCTCATTATTTAACTTTAAAAACCATTCATAATCTCAAGTAAAGATGGGTTATAAAATCATTTATCCTTAATTTATCATAATTAACCCTAATTTAGTGCATTTTGAGATTATGACATAAATATGCATAGAATGATAGAAATGCACTCAAAGTATGATAACATGCACATAAATGTAATGTTTTATGCCTTAAATTGCATTAATAATCATGTTTTATCATGTTAAGATTGCATGTTATCAATAAACCAAAAATATAAGTTGCATTCATGCATCATTTACCATTCTTAGCGCAAATGGAACTCTAACTATGAGAATGTTCAATTTTTAAAGGCCGAATATGATGTAAAAATGATTATGTTCTATCATTCATTATCTTATATATATATATATGTATGTATTATTCTCCTATTTTTTATGAGCCATGCGTATGCAAGGATATAGGTGCCCGAATAGAAAAGCAAAAATGCAAGTCATCAACGATAATGGGGAAGAAACAACTCTTCTCATACTTCAAGAGCCACGTTGATAACATGCAGTTTATGCATGAATTTTCATGATTATTAATACAAATTAAGACATTAAATATTCCATTTGTATGCATGTCATCATATTTTGAGTGCACATCTATCATTTCATGTAATTTCAGGTTATGATATAATAATATGTCATTTTAGGGATAATTATGCATAATTTAATAATATAGTTTTATTCCCATTATATTTAAGATCATCATTGTATTTTCATGACAAAATGATAAGAGAAAATATTTTTATTTACATTCATATATTTTTTTAGTTTTATTTTCTAAGAGGAATGAGTGTATTTTTTAAATAAAAAGTTATTCTATTGTTATTTCAAATATTTTGAATTTTTAGAATGATAGATAAATTCAGATTAATTTGGAGTTGTATTTTGAATGTTATCAATTTCCTAATTTTTAGGCATTTTTTTGGAATTTTTATGAATTTATTTAAGCTTAGTTTTTATTTGAAAAGAATAAAACATAGTTTTTATGTCGCGAGCTGACGTGGCAGAGCATCACCACATGACAACGCGTGTACATGCCATGTGGCGACGTAAACACACCACACAGTCACACATGTACGTGCCACATGGCGATGTGTGTTAGCGTATGTGTGTATGCACGTGTACGCATGTGTGCGTGTGTGATTAATTAGTGGTCAAAGCATCCATTATGGATTTTTGCTAACCCATTATATACTCATCAAATCACCTAAATTTATGTCATGTGGGACTATTTATCTTTGTTTTTATTCGTAGGTGACGTGACACAATCTTGAGCAGACGATCGCGTGATTAAATTGCAATCGTCTATCTTCAGTTACTAGAGGGGTTACATGGCTATATCTGATCAGGTGATGATTCAGTTTAAGATGATTTAATCTCACTCGCTCATCTAGGGAGTTATAACAATAGAGATTAAATGCACCTGATGGACACGTGGACTCACCTTGATCGCTCGATGAAGATCAAACGGTGGATGTTAAGTGACGCTTCTTCTTCACACATGACGTGGCAAAATCTGAGTGCTTCATCTTTGATTGAACATACATGATTTAATGACGACGATTCGCGAACATGCGTTCATCTGAGCCGTTGATCAAATATGAAGAGGTGCATCCAACAGTCGCGCCCAAATTCTTCTATAAATTAACATGTTCTTCGACGAAAAACTTTGCTCTTGGATGTTTCAAGAAAATCAAACTATTTAGATAACTTAGTCCTAATCACTTGATTTTTTCTTCTTTTAGACTCGTTTCCTCATCCAAGGAGCATTTGAAATCAAGATTTAGTGCAGATAATTGGAAGAATCACCTCTTAAACGCCAAACTTCATTTTCAAAACTGCGGAATGAAAAGCCTTTGATCTGACAATTAATTGGATCATTTTGAGCGCGACTTCGGGTTAGATTATGTGTTTTCCTCCTAATATTTCTTCCAATAGAATTAGATTTTATTTTCAAATGGTGGATTAATCAAATTTGTAGATAATTTTAGATTTTATCTCTCTTCGCAAACGAAATTTCTTCCGCGATTTCACTCGATTTCTCCGCGAATATTGATCCAAATTCTGTGATTTTTGATTCCATGGATTCATTTGGGATTCTTCTTTTTTAATATACTAAACTCCCTAATTTCTTACCTCAAGTTATCATTGTGGATTCATCTCTATTCATGATCGATTTTTCTCTCTAAATTTTACTCGTTGATTTCTTCATGAATACTTATCAAAATCGAGTGATTTTTTATTCCGTGGATTCATCTTGGATTTTTCTTTCTTAATTTATGAAAATCCGTAATTTCTCACCTCAATTTATCATCTGATTTGATCGAATTTTTTAGATTACCTGAAAAATTCCCTTATTTCACCGTGGATTAGACCCTTATTCAATACTATACTCTTTAACTTGTGATTATAGCTTTAAATTGGTGAGTTTGGAACTTGTTTTGACACAATTTTGTGTGTAATCAACAACCACATGAAATCGTCTCGTGAAACATCAATCCTACTTTTATGAATAAAAGTGTTAAATCAGGTTGTGCTTTGATAAAAAGATCATCCTATATTTTTTGGATAATGCACAATTATTAGGAAAGTCAAAGGCAAATCTCCTAAATTTTCATTAAGTGACCTCTTAACTATAATTTTCATGATTTTAGGAATTTATAGATGATAAAAATGGAGAAAAAATTCTTCATCTAATGGAGAAAATCTGGTAGTAAAAAGAGTTTAATGTCTAAGTTTGGGGATTTTGAAAGATTTTTCTAGTTTTTGAAAGGGCCATTTGAAAGGAAAATTCCTTGTGTAGTTGGAATGAATTTTTCACAAATTATCCCTCCAATTTTCAGAATGGAAGTTTAGAATCATGATAACAATATTGACAACTAGAAATTGTCCATTTTAAATCATGATATCTCATGATGTAGATGAAGTCTTGAGCTGAAATTTAAAGGGTGATATGTTTGTCCTTTCATCCTCTATCCATCCACACCCTTTGATTAGAAAATTGAGCACAAAAATCATGATTTGAGGATTTTATAATTTTAACCCTCTTTTCAAGGATGTGAGAGTTTTGATGACTTCCTTTAAGCATTTATCTCAACCCCCCTAATTGACCTAGTCTCTCATTTTTGAGAAGGTGGTTGAGGAGAATCGAAGGGATGGATGATTGATGAGATAAATTCATGCAGTCATTAAAAATACTTGAGTGCATGTCAAAAAAATTACCAAACTCACCAAGTTAAAGTTTTGATCAAGAATTAATTAGTATAATGGTGAATAAGGGTCAAATCCATAGAGAAAAGAGGATTTTTTTAGGTAATCTTCAAATTCAATTACATTGGATGAGGAATTGAGGTGACAAATAATGGATTTTCAGTAAATTAGGAAAGAAAAATTCAAGAGGAATCCATGGAATAAAAAATCACTTGATTTTGATAAGTGTTCACGAAGAAATCAAAGAGCAAAATTTAAAGAGAAAATCGATTGTGAATAGAGAGAATTTGATAGAATTTCTAAAAATTTAATCTAATCTAAGCTTTGACAGTTAAAATCTAATGATAGATGACAAATGATTAGGAGGAAAACGCATAGTCTAGCCCAAAATTGCGGTCGAAATGTTCCAATTGATCACCAGATCATAGGCTTTTCATTTCGCGTTTTTGAAAATGAATATTTGGAGTTCAAGAGGTGAAATCTATCTATTCTTTCGATGA
Source organism: Lemna minuta (assembly GCA_024174645.1). NCBI lineage: Eukaryota > Viridiplantae > Streptophyta > Magnoliopsida > Alismatales > Araceae > Lemna > Lemna minuta. The sequence goes on from CM044116.1 coordinate 8,948,712, forward strand.
AATCATGATTTTAAGCCTCCTAGGAAGGCGAAAATGAGTCTAGAAGAGGAAGACATTAAGAGATTCAAGGATTAAGATCTCTGAACAATTTTATTACTTGAAACATTGAAGAATACATTTTTTTCCGTCTAAGAGAGAGAGCATAAATATGGAAAATTTTGTGTGTGGTCATTGGATCATCTCTTTATCTTCGATCAATGGCCGTGATTAATCCTAAGGAGACGAATCACTATCATTAAGTCTTGGCCATTGGATACTCGATGGAGTGTCCAGATTAAGTCGCCTCGTCAGCATGAAGATCAATCGCTGCATAACTGTAAGCATTTGATCTTCATCAAATGAGTGAAATGATGCCATGCGTCCATGGAAGTCTATCGGGCGCATTTTATCTCAACTATTATAACTCCTCAAATGAATAGCTGAGATTAAAACGTATTTAAAACACAAATTGTCGCCCAATTAGAGCGTGCCGCATACCCCTTCGAGTAAGGGAAAATCGAGGGCTAAGATTAAACTTGAAAAATCAGATGCTCATCGTTTCACCACATCACATGTGATAAAATAAACAAAAGATAGTCCCACATGGCAAAAATAACAATGCAAATCATATATAAAATATAAGGTGTGCTTAGTGGATTAGCTTATGTTCTAAAAAGGATGCTTAACCCACTAATCACACACGCGCACACATGTGCACACACACACACGCACGCGTCAGCTGCCATGTCAGTGCACGATATAAAACAATGTTTTTAATTTTAAAAAGAAAAATAAATCCAAATAAATTAAAAAAATTTAAAATCCCTAAAAAGGAGAAAATTTATTACTTTAAATATAGAAATCTAAATTAATTCATATTTGTTTTATTGGATCAGATACTAAAAATATCTATCATTTTAAAAACAATTTTAATAAATAACAAGATGATACATTTTTATTTAAAATGTACTCATTTCTCATAGAAATACAAACTATAAAAATAAATGAGTGTATATAAAAAAATATTTTCTCTTATTATTTAATATTAAAACCTAATTATAATCTTAATATAGATGAGAATAATATCCTCTAAAATATATTATTTAAATATGCATAATTATCTCTAAAATAATATATGTTGAGATTATAAATTAAAATTGCATGAAATGATTGATATGCACTCGAAGTATGATAACATGCATAAGAATGAAATAGTTTTATGCCTTAATTTGTATTAATAATGATATAATTACATGTATCAATTGCATGTTATTAATGATCTCCACCCTTGATTCTAAAGAAGAGGTATCTCCACCATTAATGAATCAACCACCAAAATCTCAAACTTACAACTTCTTGAATCATTTATTTCTTTCTTGCTTTTTGGATCTCTCTTAGCATCATGTTATTAGAAAAAAAAGAGGCTCAGGCCCAAGCTTGTCATTTCAAGTTTCTTCCTAGAGCAAGATCAAGTGGAGGATTAAGATCTTAATTAGTCTAGCATCACCCACCCTAGGATTGGCATAAAAATGGGTTTATGTGAGGATTTGGATATGCCTTTATCTTGTAATCCCCTCCATGGATAGTTTAATTTCATTTTTCCTGCTTATCAAGTAGTCTTATCATCATTCCAAATATCAAAATTTGTCAAAATCATCTTTACACCTTTAACATTTCAAAAAAAGCCATCTCAATACTCTCGTCTTCCCATTCCCTAATCAAACTCACCCCAATATTTTTAATCAATCATAAATATAATTATGCATAAAAATATATTATTACCATCTTTAATCTTTCATATTCTCCACCTATGCTCTTGGATACTTTCTCCATATGTCTATCTATTCTCCTTAAAAAACTAGTAATCTCATTACCTAGGCTCTCTAAGAATTCAACCCTTACTTGATGACGAAGCAGTTTTGTGCGGTCGTTAAAACACACAAACGTCGGTAGAAAAAAATTTATAAAACCGAACTCACAAAGATAAAGATATAAAACCAAATAAAGTGTAAGTATCGGGTCGATCCATAGAGAACAAGGTTGACTTTAATTGTAGAGTTGACTTGGTCAAACTTAGGTTTAAAAGAGGTTTTAAAGAAGTTAAAAATAAGATTTTAAGAATATAAATCATATAAATATAATAAATAAGAAATTTAAAGATTAAAGATCTCAGATTTGATACGAGAAAAATCAAAAGTCAAAGTCAAAGCATTGACTTTGACCAACAATAGGAGTTCTATAAAATCAAAGAACTAAAAGATGTCAAAAGATTACAAAAATTATATATTTAGAAACTAGAGAGAAAAATGGAAATTTATTGATATAGAATTCATGATTTTTCGAGAAGAATTGGATTTATGATCAATTATTGAAAAATCAAAAATCAGAAAATTCCCAAAATGAATACTTTAGAGAAAATCTTCAAATTGACTAGTCAAATGATCTCCAAATCTTTGAAATTTATATATTCATTGAAAGCTAAGAACCATAGGATTCTAAAGAGACCAAAACGATCAAATTCTGATTTATATTTTGAATGTTATTGACCTCGAAAGTCAACGTTCAAATTCGGATTGAAAATAAATAGTGCTTGGTCAAATGTTAAATTGAAGGGTCAAATGAACTCGGAATTTGACGAATTTCTGTCCACGGAAAGCTGATGAAATAAGGAATGCAATAAAACCAAAATCGAGTGATTTGGAATTATAATCAGAGAGATATCTGATTTTCAAAATCAGGAAAATTTTGGACCAAAATTAGGAAAAATTGAAGAACACAAAGAACTAAAATGCAAAATTAAAGATATAAACCTAATTAAAACTCAAGTTACCACCTCATAATCGATCGAATCTTACTTCTAACCTGATTTCCGTAAGAATGGGGCTTCAATTCACACGGATTGAAAGTGAATTTGGCTTGATTTCTTCCTCACGGACGTTCATCATTTAAGGGGAAAATTTCGATGAAATCCGATGGAGTTCGTGATCAATCCCGCTCCGATTTTGATCGAAAATGAGTCTAAACGCGGAGGGATCATGAAGAACTCAAGATCTTTTTTTGAAATCACTTAATTCCTTCACGATTCAATCAGTGTTAAGTTTACAAAGGAAGAGAACATCTATTTATAGAGAAGTTTGTGCGAAATTGGTGGATCGTGGCCCACGACGCGGATTTCTCTCCGTGTGATTTTCAGCTGTCGGAACGCGTGAAATTGGTGGGATCGTGGCTCATGATGCGGATTTTACTTGGTGTAGTTTTCAGCCATCGGATCGTGCGTAATCGGTGGGATTGGGGCTCATGACGCGGATTCCACTCCGTGAGATTTCAGCCGTCCAATCGCGCGATTTAATCCCGACCGTCCGATTGCATGATTTAATCCCGACTGTTCGATGTCACTGTTCATGCCACGTAGGCACCACGTAGTCATCCATGTGGGCTTGCGTGGCCCCGCCATGTGTCCGCATCGCACCACGTCGCCTCCGCGGGTCCCGTGTGATTAAATAAATCCTGAAAAATCAAAATAAAATGAAGAAAATTCTGAAAAATTAAGAAATTCAGAAATTAAGAAATTCATTTATATAACTCCTTTTTAACTCAAATTTTCTCCATTGGATCACAAAATTCCTTCATCTTTTATATTATGACATCTAGAAATATAAATTAAAAGAATCATATAGGATAAATTTCAAATAAACATAGATAATTTCTTAAGAAGTATATTTTATATCATCCAACATTCTCTTCTTGAAATTAAATCTTCTAATCATCTACTAAAGTCAAAGTAAATTAAGAGAAGTAATTAATCTTGTAAAATATTAAACATCCATAAAGTACATAATTAACCATAAATAATACATAAATATGGACTTTAGTAGAATGACATACCAATGGAGAAAATTCATAAAACTATGATAACATGCATCATAATTACATAAAATAAGTATGCAGTATTAGTTAATTAAGATCAGAATTTTAGTTAAATATGCATGTTATCACTTGACCCTATATTAAATGAGGAAAATATAAATATTTTTCCATCAATTCAAATCCAAAAAATATCCCAAAATTGAGTTCATAACTTCCTCTCCGCTTGGTGGCTGAAGTTCCCATTTGTACTCCACCTTGATTATGAGCTCTTCTCTCCATCTCCTCAAGTGTTTGGGTGTGTGGCCTTTGTGCATGATCATATTCTCACAACTTCACGTTAGCTCCTCACTCCATAAAGGGGTATTTTTTGGCTACATGTGCAATTAGAAAGGCTACTGTCTACCTTCCTTTATTTGCATAATTACATCCTCTTTGTCGATGTTAGGTTCTTAAAGTCCACTTGTTATTTCTTATCCAACTCACCAACCCCTTGTGTACCTTTTGCACCTCTATCTTGTACACATACGTCATCCCCCTAGTGCCATCTGGTGTAACCCTCACCAATCCCTCACCTCCTCCTTCATTGTCTCCTCCATCACTACCTTCATTACTTGAGGGTTCCTTTCTCTGGTACTAGTGCACCTCCACTACTACATGTGACTTCTCCAACTAGATCTTTACTTAATCATGCTCTATTCTTTGCTGCTGCACCTTATGACTCCTTTGATGAATATGATGTGGCCTATAATCCAATCACACTTCCATGTATCTTTCTTATATTCATCGAAATGAAATTTATTCATTGTCATTCTGGTGTGATGTTTGCGATGAAGTCCATGGGAATATGTGATGACTAAGGGAATTATGATGAGATCATACTACAGTGATCACTAGTCTTTAAACATATGTTCTAAATATCGTGTGATATTTGAGAGGGACATCAAATTATCGGGAAATAATATCACTATCTGATCCGACTCATATGATGAGTATGGTTGATCCTATAGCCATTGGTGTGGAGACACTAAGGATAGATAGTGGGTGCTCTTTGGAAAAAGAGTTCATTGAATTGATATGTATAAATCCCTAAATGGTAATTATACGTAACTGTCAATCAAGTTGATTCATGTCACGGTTGTATGTGTGGTCCTTTGACTTGAGACAAAGGACTAAGTGGAAATATTGGAGAAGGAGTTCCCGATGATTTCTTATATGCATTAGTACTAACTTGAGTGACCGATTAGGGTTTGATAGTTGACCATACCCTAAGTCATTGATGAGTCTTGTGCAGATGAAGGATTATACATACAAAGTAATCGATGGTGGAAAAGGTTCCATAAGAGAGTTCTTACGTACTTCATATCTCTTAGACTACGTGGTGTAGCTTAGCACCCAATGGGCTGGCAATTCAACCTGTAGATTTAATTAAGGTTGACCAATAAGGTGTTATTTGGTCTATAGAGTTATTAAATAGTGAGATATATGGACCTAGAGGGTCATACACATATGGTCTATGGATGTTGGTGGATATAGACATAATTATAATGGTTTTCATGAAAAATCCACATACCAAATGTCTAGAAATAGGGGGAGAACGACCATAACTTAAGGTGGCCATGCAAGCCTTGTAAGCATTCTCTTTTTCTTATTCTCTTTCTCTCTTAGTGAAGAGCTTTGACGAGGAGATCCAACCATCTAGAGACCGAGTGGATACCTCTAGAGGCTAGACACTTGAATAGCTTCAAGAATTCTCTCAAGGAAACCTTATAAGTATATTTTCTTATATATACTAGATGACATGATCATATGTTCGTGGTGCATCAATACTTTGAACATTGAATTCAATGTATTCTACTATATTCAATGTTTTGATCAAAATTTCAAAAAGCTTATGAACCTTAGAACCTAACATCCTTAATCTTGTGCCCATGTCTAATGCCTCTTGCGTTTCCCATGGATGATCTTCACCAACCCATTGCTCTTTTTAAAGGTATTTTTTCATGTACACTTCACCTTATCTCCTAATTTGTTCGCTATGATAACTTGCATCTTACATATTAGTCATTTTCTCTTTATCTTAATACCGAGTCAATAGCCAAGTTGCACGATGAGGCTATACAACTAACTCATTGAAAGGTGGCTCATGTCCAGTTTGGGACATGGGTATTGGTTACTCGCCTCAATGATATTAAAATTTTTACATGTAGATGTGTCTTTAATCTCAAGTACAGTCCTGACAGGACACTCAATTTCTAGAAGGCATGTGATGAACTCGATCGTGTATGTATTTTTCGTCATTATTGTGCATCGATTTCATGCAATAAAATATATTTCGTTAGTATAGTTTCAGCAAGGGTCGAATCTATAGGGAGCTAAAGTAATGAGGTTATGTGTTTAAAAGAAAGATGAGGGTAGAGGAAGATGTGTGAGTTGGAATGGAGTACATGGAGGTGAGTATGAGAGATAATTTTGAGTTTATCTTATAATTAAGATAGAATTAGAAAAATAGATTAATACATATGAAAATAGAGATAATATGATAGAAAGATGAGAAAATAGATGTTGGTAGCAATGGATAAATGCACGGCGAAGGGTGAGAGTGAGAGATGCACACGGAGATGATGTCAAAGCTACTACAATAAAAGAAAAAAAATAAAACAAAAGAAAATATATGTCTAATGTATATGGAGATGTCCTAAAGCCAAAATCCAATCTAGATCTTTGCACAAACCCCATTGGTGTGCCTGTCCTAGGCCGGGTGATGCTCCATCCGCTCCGATCACGATCTTTGCTTGCTCCCTTCTCCACTACAAGGTTGAGCATCAAACAATGCTCCTCCTTGGGCCTTGAACTCCTCTCCATTTCCTTATGGTAGCATGATTTAAAAGAGAGCCAAAAAACTCAAGGAGAGAGAAAATAAAGGCTTTTATAGTGGGTTCGTAGGGTTTGAGTGTAAAGAGGGGTAAAAGAGTCTAATTATTAAAATCATTTTTTTTCAAGCTCTATTATTTGATCCAAGGGTATAGATGGATAGAGGGTTAAAAGATGAATCTAGAAATAAAATTTCAGCTCAAAACTCCATCTAGATCATGAGATATCATGATTTTAATTTAGAGAAATCCTAGTCTTTTATTGAGATAGTACATAGTGGTATTTCTGTAAATTTTAGACTTCAAAAATTTCTGTAAATTGGAGGGGCATTTCTATAAATTTTTACTTTAAAAATCGGAGGGGCATTTCTATAAATTTTTACTTCAAACATCAGAGGGGCATTTATATAAATTTCTATTTCAAAAATTGGAGTGACATTTTTGTAAATATGCTCAAAATCGGAAAAGTCCCTTAAAAAATTCAGAAGAAATTTCACAAAAATCCCTAAACTTAGAAATTGAATATCTCACAAAAATACTGCTTCTTTTTCACGAAATTTTTACGCAATTCTCTCTATTTAATAAAATTTAAGTTTGGTTCAACCTCCTTATAAATAAGGAGGTTGACCCAATATTCACTTTAAATCAATTTTGAATCATCCTAAAAACCTTATGATGATTCCTCTATAAAATCCAAACCTCATTTACCATATTTCATAAAAATATGGTTGGCTTGGTGTTTAGACTTAGTAGAGAGTTGTTTCCTCTTTCCTCTTATCGTAATTCATATTCATGTTTTCCTACTTGCATACCTATGTCCCTACATCCACATAACTCATAAAAAATGTGCGAATTTTACCACTTGAATTTGAAAGAATCAAATGGGGTTAGTCTTATAATAAAAGAAATTGAAAATAATGGTGTCTGATAGGACATATCTAGTTTTTTGACCAAATTAGCACTAACTAGATGCAAGTTGAGTATTTGAGTGGAATGAAATGATGAATGCAAAAATATCATAAAAAACATGATAACGTGCATTATATTACCAATAATTATGTGTTAAAACCCATTTATAATGATGAAAATGAATGCATCAATGACACGTTATCAACATGCTTGGTGGCTTGTAGGTTTTCTCAACAATACAATGTTCACTACATCAAAACCTTCTCCTTAGTGGTTGGCCTTAGTTCTATACATACACTTTCTTTAGTGGTCATAAATCAAGGGTGGCCTTTCCATCAGCTACATATCTTCAATGCTTTTCTTTATGGTGACCTCATCTAACATGTGTTCACATAGAAACCACTTAGCTATGTAGTTTTAAGGATAGACTACCAAGGTATGCAACATTTATCATGTAATTAAGGCCTCAAGTAGAGGCCATGTGCATGGTTTGAAAAGTTCAACCAACTTGTTCTTTATCAAGGGTTGAATGCCTCCAAGGTGGACCCCATGGTTTTCTTCAAGAACATATCCATTGGTAATGTTATTGTTGTAGATTATGTTGATGATGCCTTGAGAACTAGTAGTGTCATCACTTTGATTACTCTTATCAAGGCCTTCTTATATATGAATCTTACTATACAAGATTTTGGTGCGCCAAGGTACCCTATGGGCAGTGAGTATGCTTATTGGTGGGGACAATGGATACTTAACCAATGGAAGTATTGATCCACTTCAAGATGCTAGGTTCCTTGGTTGCAAACACAAGTTATCCCCAATTGGTAGTAAGCCTATTATTTGGGATTCTTCTTCTCTTTTTCTTGAAAACATTCATGCTTATTCTTGACTCATTTGAAAGATCAATTATTTGTGTCTGTCAAAAAATTATGGTACCGAAGGGGCTTAGGGTTTTGAGGGACAAAGGGATGAGTATGGTTCGACTGTAGGGAGAGTGAGGTTCGATTGTTTATGAGCAGAACAACAAATAAGGGTTATGTTTTATGTTAAGAAAATATAATATTTGATGGTAATGAATAAGAAGAACAAGGAGAAACATAGGAACGAGTGAGGAACGAGGGTCAAGTTGTAGGTCTTCTCAGTCTATTTATGCATGCACCTTGGGAGATTCATGATGAACTAAAACTTGGTTGATTATATCGTTGTTGTGTGTTCTAATTCATTCAATACATTTATAATTCCTCACTTAGAACAGTAGTAAGCAAGGGTCGATCCTCAGGGAATCTAGGTAATGAGGGTTGAGACGAAAGTAGAAGAAGGGGTGAATTCCTATAGTGGAGGATATTTAGGAGTTAGAAGGAGAATTAAATAGATGTAATGGATGTAATTGGTGAGATTATATCTCTGTAGTACTAATTAGAGGAAAAGAGAGTAGAATTGGAAGGGTAGAGATCGATTGAAGGTGAGAAAAGAGAAGAAAAGGGAAGATGAAAGAGGGGAAATCGTATGGAGATGGATGATATGGTTTGGTATGATTTATGAAACCAATGCAATAACCTACAATTAAAATAGAAGAAAAGGTCCTACATTATCCATGGAAAAGGCTTACAAGAGAATCCCTCCTCAGAATCTTCCCACAAACCCCGTGTTGATGCCAATCCTAGGCCGGGTGGTGCTTGATTCGCTACGACGACGATCTCCTCTTGATCTCCTTCTCCAGAACAAACTCAAGCATCCGATGATGCTTAGCTTGGGCCTAAGCTTCTCCCCCTTTCCTGCTGGTGACCTGGTGTCAAGAGAGAGCCAAAAGACAAGAGAATTCGGAGTGGAGGAGAAGCTCTTTTAGGAGTTAGGGCTTCCTCTCGATCCGACGATTGAGATTGATTTTCGGGAATTTCAGGAATCAGATGGAGATCTCAACCGTACAGATAGAAGAGCACGATGAGACGAGTACGTCTTCAAAATTTCAGCCCAATCGGACGGTCGGATTAGGAGATATCAACATTTCTTCCCCGATTATTTCTGGCCGTTGATTTGGTGATCTCTTGCGTCAGCAGCCCTAATCAGTGAGCCTCTGTGATTGCGCCACGTCCTCACCACGCCGGCCGTCAGATCTTCGCCACGTCACCTGAAAGGTAAGTAATCTTAAAATAAATCATAAAAGAAGTAAGTGACGGAATCTGCGGCGATTAACTTTCGCCGCAGATTCCCCATTTAGCGCGAATAAGAGAGCGCCACGTCGCTCTCTTATTCTCGCTTCGTGGTCAACGATAACGGCGCGCCGCAGGTAAGCAAAGTTTTCTAATATTTTAATCGTTAAAACGAAAACGACAAAACAAGAAAATAAACTAAACGACAAAACGGCGGAATTAAATAAACAAAACGACGAAACTAAAACAACAACACGACAAAACTAAAACAACTAAACGACAAGACGGAGGATTATTAAAACGGCGAAAAAACGCGTAACAGAAAACGACAAAACGAAGGAATAAAATAAACAAACTAGAAATGACGCCACCAGATTGCGACACGTGTCGCGATCTGGTGACTTCTACCTGACTTACCCTGTACTTCCGAAAATTGTAGATATACCCCTGACGCTCATAAATAGACAAGAAATGATTAAATTAATTAAACAAATGCCCTAAAATTCATTTAAATCATTTCTAAAATTCTAACATATATATATCTTGCTTTCACAATTCATTTCTTTGTCAGTTTATAATCAGAAAGAGGTATTTAAGTATTATCAAACCAAAGAAATTCCATAAAAGCATAATAAAGCAAGATTAAGCAATTTAAGCATAATAACACATAAATTTATTCTTTTTCAAGCCAATTGTTCATGAAAACTTAGAGTTAAAGTTCATAGATTTATGTGTTATCAATTCACTCGCACACCACTCTCCTCCTTGTATATCTAAAGCATGACCCTAAGCATGGCCTTCTTTATTATTGCTACAATCACCTCCATGTTAAAACATGTTTAGACTCCAACGACACCACTGATCGTTGTGATTGGAAGTCTACCTTCAAATTTTATACCTATGTTGGGGGGAATCTTGTGACTTGGTGGAGCAACAAGTAGGGCGTCGTCGTCGTCATCGTCTCTCTCTCTCTCTCTCTCTCTCTCTAATACAGAAGTGGAGCAACAAGATATTTGCCCATGCCTCTTTTGAGATATTGTGGCTACATTGATTACTTCACGAGCTTGGTTTCTAGTGCAAGTGGTTGATAACATACAAATTATATGCGAAAATATATGATTATTAATACAAATTAAGGCATAAAACTTTCCATTCTAATGTATGTTATCATATTTTTTTAGTGTTTATCTATCATTATATGAAAATAAAGTTATAACCTCAAAATGCACTAATTTAGGGATAATTATGATAAATTAAGAGAAATATTTAAAGATTAGAATATCCCCATTTTTATTCGAGATTATAATTAGGTTTTAATGTTAAATAATAAGAGAAAATACTTTTTAGACACTAATTTACTTGTCTAAGTTTTAAATTCTAAAAGAAATGAGTGTATTTTTAATTAAAATATATTCTCTTGTTATTTATTGAATTTGACTTTTTAGAATGATAGATAATTTAATTTTTGATCCAAAAAAAATTTGGATTAATTTGCAGTTGTATAATGAAAGTTATGAATTTTCTAATTTTTAAGGATTTTTTTTGGATTTTTTTTGAATTTAATTCAATTTATTTTGAATTAAAATGAACAATTTTTTATATCGCGTGCCGACATGGCACTTGACGTGGTGCAGACAAAAAAAGTGGCACGTGTACATGTGCAGTCACGTGTCACACACATGTACATGTGCACGTGTGTGTGAGTGCGCTTGTGTGTGCGTGTGTGCGCATGTTTGTATGACGTCGTGTGGAGCATCTGATTAGTGAGTTAAATTAAAGCCGTAAATATTCACTTAAGTCGAGTGGTACATGATGCACTCTGGTTCGTCAGGCGAATTGTTTTAAAATGATTTAATTTCAACCGTTCATCTAAGGAGTTATAATGGCTAACATTAAAACTGTTTAGAACGCATCCAGAGCGTTAGATCATGATCAGACGACGAGTGTTTTTTGGCGTTACTTTTTCATGCGCAATGTGACGAAATCTTAATGGTTCATGTTCGATCCAACAGACGTAATTAAAGCACAATGATTCCCATATATACATTTCGTTAGAGCCGTTGATCGAAGATTAAAGGCCGATCCGACGGTTATGCCCAAACCTCCTTATAAATTGAGATGTTCTTCAATGATGTAAATCATTCTTAGGTTTTTTTCGAGTAATTGGACTGTCTAGGCACCACAATCTTTGAATCTCTTCCTTTCCTTCACTTCTAGACACATTTTCACATCCAAGGAGTGTTTGAAAGTGAGATTTCATTGAGAGAATAGGGAGAAATCAATTCTTAAATGCCAATGATCGTCTTCGAATTCACGGAATGAAAAACCTCTGATCCGACGAGCAATTGGACTAATTCAGCGCTATCTTGGGTTAGAAAACCAAAACATTAAATTGTGTTTTTATCCTAATCTTTCTTCCTATAACATTAGATTATCATTTCGAAAGGTAGATAATAATCACCAATTATATATTATTTTAATCTTGTTATTTATAAATCAAGAGTTGAATTTTCAATATATTAGACTAATTATATTTGAGTTTTAAATGCAAAATAATAAGATAAATATTTTCATATACACTCCAAAATCATTTACTTTTATTTTTGAAAGTAAGTTGAGCGTATTTTAGAGTTAAATATTTATTATTTAGTTATTTATTAAATTGAATTACATAGAATGATAGATTATTTAATTTCTAATAAAAAAAATTAGTTGAGAAGGTGTTGTATTTTGAAAGATATGAATTTTATAATTTTTATGAGTTTTCTCAAAAAATTTTGAGTTTATTTTGAATTTTTATTAAATTTCTTTGAAATAGAAATTTCAAAACATTATTTTCATTGAGTGTTGAGTTGGCAGCTAATGTGGAATGCATGCTTACATAGCAACATGTGGCGATGTTCAAGGGTGCCACATGGCGCATAGGTGGCATGTATCAAGGGGGTATTAATGTTTAGTGCAGTTAATGGGTCGATATTAATTAACTTTAAATGTCTCCCTATTTATAGCCTACGTATCATCAATATTTTGTACTTGGGACTTTAGTTATAACTATTTATATGTTTCAGGTGACGTGGCATCATCATGAGTGCTGGATTGGCACAAGTCAGCAGATTTAAATTGGGTCCTTGATCTTCACTTAAGTGAAGGTGGTTTGAGGCACAATGCTATTTGACAATGATTCACTTTGTTAAACATGAGAAATATAGACTGTTGATTCAAGGAGTTAACAACATTCAGGATTTGAAGGACTCAATGAACTCAACTGGACATGTGATGTGGTTTGCAGTGTCCAATCGACAAATGCGAATAAACGAAGATTCCTCTTCATGTGACAAAGCATGGTATAATCCTGGAGCTTCATCTTAGATCCGATGCTCACAACTTAATGACAAAAATTCACTTCCTAATGTTCATTTGAATTGTTGATCAACGATGAAACGACAATCTAATATCGATGAAAAAATCTCACCTTATTTAAACTCTCTCTCTTGGGTGATAGACACATTCTTAGAGTTTCCATTGATTTGAGGAGTTAAAATAGTCAAGATTTAAAAGCGCTTGATGGACTTACTTGGACATGCAACGTGATTTGAAGCATCCAATTGAAAAATAGGATTTAATGATGATTTTTTTTCATGTGGTGACATGGTGTGATCCTGATGCTTCATCTTATATCTGATGGTCGTGACTTAACGAAAACTCACTTCCTGATGTTTCATTTGAGTTGTTGATCAAAGATGAAGCGACGTTCTAATGACCATGCCAAAATTTCACCCTTTTTAAAATCTCTTTCTTGAACGATAAACACATTCTTAGATTTTTTTGATTAATCAAATCTTTTTTGACAACTTAATCTTTGAATCTCTTAATCACATTGTGTTCTAGACTCGTTTCCACATCTAATGAGTCATTGAAGTAAAGATTTTGATAAAATAATAGGGGAGAAATCACCTCTCAAACTCTGAAGTTCCATTTTCAAAATCGCAGAGTGAAAAGCCTTGATCTAACAGTTAATTGGATCATTTTAACTGTGGTTTTGGGTTAGAATTCGTGCGTTCTCCCTAGTCTATCATCATTTAGCATTAGATTTTAATTTCTAGGCTCACATTAATCCAATTATAGATAAATTCATCATTTTCTCTCTCAGCGTGAGAAATTTTCTATCTTTGACTTCACTCATTGGTTTCTCCATGGATATAGATTTGATTCAAGTAATTTTTTTATTCCCTTGATAGATCTTTGAGTCTTCTTTTCAAATGCAATTTTTCTCTAATTTCTCATCTTAAATCGTCATCTAATTTGATCAAATTTAAAAATATCTCAAAAACACATCTTTATTTTTCATGGCTTTGACTCGTTACTCACCTCTATACTAAATTTAATTTGATTAATTCAAAAATGAGTTTGGTTTTAATTTTAATTCATGGACATATTTTTCGATGACCATATGAATATGTTTCATCAAGCGTTATGTTGTATGACTCTTTCTCTCACAATGGGGCTTGCTTTTTGTCAAGGGTGTAGCTTGAGAGGGAGTGTGAGACAATATGGACTGTAAGAGCATTTCTCTTAAGTTCTCTCCTCCTCTTTCCCTCCTCTCTCTCTTTTGGTATCAATTGCATGTAGGGTTTGCTCACAATGTGAGCTCTCCTCTCCTCTACTTCTAGTTTCTTCCCTCTTCTTCCATGATACAACCACGCGATTGCTTACTTATTTACAAGTGAGATGATCATCTTAGGGTTGAGGTTTAATCCACATCTTGGTATGTTTGGTCCAAAGGAAATTGGAAATCGACCACACATATGTTAGTGTGAATCTTTTCATCTAGCGCTCTAGAAAACAAGTTTTTTTTTCATACGAAGACAAAATTTGAGTATCATATGGTTGAAACAACTCTTGAGATGGTGTGACTTCAATCGCTCCTACATAACTTGGGCATCACACCTCGTATGTGATGGATATTATGTGGCCTATAAGCCAATCACAATTCCATGTATCTTGTTTGTGTTCATTGAAATGAAATTTATTCATTGTCATTCTTGTGTGATGTTTGCAATGAAGTCCATGAGCATGTGCAATGACCAAGTGAATTATGATGAGATCATAATATAGTGATCGCTAGTCTTTAAACATATGTTCTAAATATTCCTATTCGTGGGATATTCGAGAAGGACATCGAATTATCCGGAAAAAATAACACTATCTGATCCATCTCATATGATGAGTATGGCCGATCCTATAGCCATCAGTGTGGAGACACTAAGGATAGATAGTGGGTGCTCTTTGGAGAAAGAGTTCACTGAATTGATCCGTATGAATCCCTGAATGGTAATATACCTAACTGTCAATCAGGTTGATTCATGTCATGGTTGTGTATGTGGTCCTTTGACTTGAGACACCAAAGACATCTTGTGGATGGATGATCGTGTTTTGATTACGACTTACGAATCCCTAGCCACGGGATATCTAAAACGGCATAGATTGGATACGACATGAAGTCCGTTAAGGTGATTGAGTGGTCAAGATGGGATCATCCACCCTCGGTATATGAGGAGATTGACTCAAGGAATGAGATGCAGTTAAATCCTTGGCCAAGGTAGTGGAAATATTAGAGAAGTTGTTATCGATGATTTCCTACTCACATCAGTACTAAATTGAGTGACGGATTAGGGTTTGACAATTAACCATATCCTAAGTCATTCATGAGTCTCGTGTAGAGAAAAGATTATACGTACATGGTAACCAATGACGGCAGGGTTCCATGAAAGAGTTCTAATATACTCCATATCTCCTAGAGCACGTGGTGTAGCTTGGCACCCACCGGGCTGGCGACTCAACCTGTCGATTGGGTTAAATCGATCCTTATTCAAGAAGGACCAATAAGTGTTATTGGGTTGATAGAGTCATTAAATGGAGAGATATATGGACCTAGAGGGTCACACACATAAGGTCAATGGACGTCGGTGGATATAGACATAATAATAAGGGTTTTCGTGAAAAGTTCACATTCCCAAAGTCTATAAATAGGGGGAGAACGACCATAATAGAGGTGCCCATGCAAGCCTAGTGGAACTTCTCCTCCCTCTTCTCTTCCTCTCGTGGTAACGAGTGTTCAAGAGGAGATCCGATCGTCTGGAGACTGTGTGGATACCACTAGAGGCCGGACGCTTGAATGGTTGAAGAACTCTTTCAAATGATCCAAGTAAGTATGAATTTTATTCTATACTAGATGATAGGATCACCTAGAATGGATGATCTCTTGGTGCTTCCACGATGTTGAATGTTTTGATTTAACACCTTCCGCAGCAATCATTATTTTGGATAAAGATTTGGAGAGCTTTTCGAGCATCAGATCCCAGCAGTATGCCCATAACTATGTAATATGATAACGAGGAATCCAACTTCATTGTGGTGAATTCTACCTCCCATGAGAGTAAGAAGAGCCTCAAAAACATATGTTCACTAGGCTAACCAATATCTTCACCAAGAGCCTCTAAAATATATCATTTGCCTCCTTGGGCACCAAGCTAGGTGTGTTTGATTGATATGCTACAGCTTGAGGGGAAATGTGAGAGTATGGCCCAATAGGTTTGACCCATCAATGACCCTTCTCCTAGATACATCTTCTCCTCCCTATATAGTGGCACATATTCTCTTCTTCCATCAATATAAATTATGGTTTCCCCCTTAACAGAATCCTAGGTCAAATGATAGTGAATAATTTTTTTTAAATGATTTGGATGATGTGAGTTTTATTTCAATCAAAATGAGAGATATGATGTTTAAAATCTAGAAAATTTAGAATGTTCGCTAAAAAAAAGTGTAGCAACCAATATCAAGAGGGATTTTAGAAAAAAAATATCCAATGTCAATTCAAGATAAAAAAAATTATAATTTGCATAAAAATTATGCACATTAGAAAGGACTTGAAACAAGGAAAACACTAGTGGTGTTACAACGAGGAAAATATGGTAGGAAAAATGAGCCTTAAGAGAAACCTAGTGTGTTTATACCTTGTGAAAACTAAAAGAAATAATAGAGTTCCACAAAACAAATTAAGGCTAGGGAAAAACTAGAGTTGAATTAAAGAAATTGAGGCCTCTATGGCTTATCTAGTGAGGGAGAAACTTTACACAATAAAGAGGGATAAATTGTGCATATTATATTGGGCCTGGATATTTACACATATAGTATCATATTGATAAGGCCATGCATGTCATATTTGAGTATTTTTTTATACACATCGTCCCCTATAAAAATAACTCCAAACACATTTTTATTGATGATTGATTAAGTATAATTAATGATAAGGGGTCTAATCCTTGGAGAAATTAGAGGGGACCTTTAAGAGGTTTTAGAATTGGTAAAATTGGACATTGAAATGGGATGAAAATTTTGGATATCTTCAAAAGCTAGGAAAGATAAGCCTTTACAAGGAATTTAAAATGATACAAATCAGAGTTCAAGTGACAGAGAGATCAAAGATAGAATTACAAAGATGAAATCTATTGTGAATAAAGAAGAAATTTCAAAGCTAATAAAATTCTACTAATCTGTCATTGTAAATTAAAATTTAATGCTAAATGATGAAAATATTAAAAAAGACTCAACTAACCTAAATACACCAATAAAATGACCTAATAAATCACACGATCAAGGATTTTTTTATGGTCATATTCTTGCATGAAGTTTGTGATGGATATTATGTGGCCTATAAGCCAATCACACTTTCATGTATCTCGTTTATGTTCATTGAAATGAAATTTATTCATTGTCATTCTTGTGTGATGTTTGAAATGAAGTCCATGAGCATGTGCAATGACTAAGTGAATTATGATGAGATCATAATATAGTAATCACTAGTCTTTAAACATATGTTCTCAATATTCCTATTCGTGAGATATTCGAGAAGGACATCGAATGATCCGGAAAGAATAACACTATATAATCCATATCATATGATGAGTATGGCTGATCCTATAGCCATCAGTGTGGAGACACTAAAGATAGATAGTGGGTGCTCTTTGGAGAAAGAGTTCACTGAATTGATCTGTATGAATCGCTGAATGGTATTATACCTAACTGTCAATGAGGTTGATTCATGTCATGGTTGTGTATGTGGTCCTTTGACTTGAGACACCAAAGACATCTTGTGGATGGATGATCGTGTTTTGATTATGACTTACGAATCCCTAGTCACGGGATATCTAAAATGTCATATATTGGATACGACATGAAGTCCACGAAGATGATTGTGTGATCAAGATGGGATCATCCACCCTCGGTATTTGAGGAGATTGAGTCAAAGGAATGAGATGCGATGAAATCCTTAGCCAAGGTAGTAGAAATATCGAAGAAGGAGTTCCCGATGATTTCTACACACACCAGTACTAACTTGAGTGACCGATTAGGGTTTGACAGTTGACCATACCCTAAGTCATTCATGAGTCTAATGTGGATGAAGGATTATACATACATGGTAATCGATGACGGGAAGGTTCCATAAGTGAGTTCTTACATACTCCATATCTCCTAGTGTACGTTGTGTAGCTTGGCACCCAACGGGCTGGTAACTCAACCTATCGATTGGGTTAAATCGATTTTTTTGATTAATTAATCTATATGTGGATGTAGATAATTAATTAAGGTTTACCAATAAGGTGTTATTTGGTGTATAGAGTTATTAACTAGTGAGATATATGGACCTAGAGGGTCACACACATAAGGTTTATGGTTGTTGGTAGATATAGACATAATTATGAGGGTTCTTATGAAAAACCTCATACCAAATGTCTATAAATAAGGGGAGGACGACCACAACTAAAGGTGCCCCATGCAAGCCTTGTGGGAATTCTCTCCATTCTTCTCTTTCTCTCTTGGTGAAGAGGTTTGAAGAGGAGATCCAACCATCCGGAGACCATGTGGATACCGCTAGAGGCTAGACACTTGAATAACTTCAAGAACTCCTTCAAGGAAACCCTGTAAGTATGTTTTCTCATTCATACTAGATGATAGGATCATCTGTTCTTGGTGGCTTGGTATTTTGAATGTCGGATTCAATGTTTTTCTGCTACATTTGTTAGTTTTGATCAAAATTTCTGGAAAGTTAGCGACCTCAGATCCCAATAGTTTGAAGTTTAAACAACAAATTCTCACAATTCTCTCATTAAAATCTTGATTTCAAATTTTCAATCGATGCAAAATGGATTGTAGAAAATATTTTGATACAATGACTCAAGGAAAAACCAGCCCAAGGGCTCAATCGATTGAGAACTATCCAATAATATTATTTTTGGGAGGAGAACAAGTGCCATGTAAGAGGATTATGTGTAGCCATCGACTCAAGGTGAAAATTGATCAATATGCTCCATATTTTTCCACGTTTTCCATGTAGTGATGAACCATTATGATTTAAACCTTTAATCCTTGTATTTTGGATAGACACTCAAGTGGATGCCACATTTCCCATGTCTCTTAATTGCCGATTCACAAGATTGCGCTAGGTACACCTTCTCTTAATTGACAATGGACAATCCAAGTGAAATTGCATCAATTCACTTATTCAGTGTCTCATGTACTGTGAGGTCACCTGAAATATATTAGCTCAAAAAGGCTACTTCAAAAATTATAAAAAAATAAGATTATGTGCAGTAGACAAGCCCTGAGTGTACGCTGCGTGACATCATGAATGCAAATGGTGCATTGCTATGTGGCGATACTGATGTATCTTTAGAAAGAGAGGCTAGAACTGAAAGAAGTTTAATGTTTGAAAATTCAAATTTATGAATTGCACAAAATTAGCCTTCAATGGTGGATTTTAAGGCTTTATGATAAATTTCACATAATCATAAAAATGTACTAAACAATTATAACATACATCATTTTATGTCTTTGAATAAAATAATAATCATGTAATTGCAAACATATATTTCATGTTATCACTCTTCAAGACCACTTACTTGTTTGAGATTGATTCTATATGGAGTTTGAATTTAATTCATCTTTATTTCACGATGTGTTTAGATTTTATGTAAAATCACAAATATCATTGAACTATGTGAAATTAATAAAATTCAATTCATTTACTTGTAAAATTAATCAATCCATAAAATCCCTCTACTGATTTAACACACCAAGACTTTAATTTATGTGTTAGAAACTATAAGATTAGAGTATGGAGAAGCCCTAGTTGTGTGGTGAGTTGAAACCTTTACTGAAATTTTTCGTCAAAAGGTATCACCTCTGAAGGTTTCTATTTGCCACCTACTCCATCGCATCTATGCCCCTAGATATGCTCAAGCCATTCCCATTTTCATCTAATGAATTTAGGGACAGAAATTAAGTCACCAAAAGGGATGGTCTAGCTCAAAAAAGGAGTGCATTTGGAGTAGGTTATCAGCCAATAGTTTGAGTGGGTTTCCTAGAGGAACCACTTTGCAAATTGTGACCTGCTTAACAACCCAAAATTTCTTCTCTTGATAGCTCTTTTTTAAGCAGATAAACTAATCTATCTCTGCCTCCATGATCACTGGTTTGACCATTGTAAGGGCCACATCTTGGAAATGTTGGCCCTACTTCAAAAATCATTGAAATTTCTTTTACTATAAGAACAAAATAAAACTTCGAGGTGTTCTTACATAGATATGTATTATATATTGGAAAAGAGAATAAGATCATGAAAATCAGTTTCTTAATAAGCACGATGCGTAAATGTCAAGTTTTAAGCATGTGCTTTTTCATATTTAGCTTGACGTTAAAATGGAGTACAACAGTGGAAGTAGTTCGGGCTGTCAATTGACGAGCTCCGCTATCATTTTAAGGGCGATCTCTCTCTCTCTCTCTCTCTCGGCTGCCCATTTCTCCATTTCTGAATTTCTGACACCTCTTATTCCCCACCGCAATCCCCAGCGATCATTAGCCGGTTGGCTTTCCACCGTGTAAGCGATAGATAAATTTAGAGAGGGAGGTGGAGTTTATCAAAACTCCTGGTTTCCTCACCATTATCTCTCTCAGTTCCTCTGCTTTCCCCAATTTCTCTCCTCCCAGAGAGAATTAACACGTTGTTGCTCTCGGAGATGGATTTTTCAGAGAATCGAGGAGATGAGAGAGAGTTGGCGCCCCATCTGAGGCCAGTACGTACAAAACCTCTCGACGGCGGGATAGAGTCACCGGCCAAGACGCCTACCACGGAGGACGCGAGAATTCCGGCGAAGTTACCGTGCCCACCGGCGCCGAAGAAGAGGAAGTCCCTCCAGAGGTGCTATCAGAGAGAAACTAAGTTCTTCTGCCCACCGGATCTGGAGACTGTCTTCGTACGTCACCCAGAGGTAGCCGATTGAGTAGCCGATTTGAGTGCAAACAGTGGGATGAGACTTCGTCTTCTTGTTATCAAGTTCCTTGAAACTTCTTCTAAGCAAATTTGTTGTCTCTCTCTCTCTGTCTTCTTGTTCATTAGGAGGAACTTTGACGCACAAGAATTTAAGGCAACTGCCCGTTTGACGTCTCCCTCGAATGTGAGAGACAACTGCACATGAGGGTTGATAGATGGAGAACCAGCTCGAATTTTCACGTAACAACAGAGAGATATTAGTAGATAGATGGATAAGTAGATAGAGATTTTGATAGATACGCAGATAAATAAATAGATACATCGATACAACCCATACCTAGATATTGATCTATTTTCGATACTAAGAGAGATAAGAAAAGAGATGGGTGGGTGGACGGTAAATAGTAAGATAGATTTCTCGATACTTGGACAATCAGTTGCATCTCCTCCCCGAGAGGGGTGGTCCAAGTGGGGCAGAGTTCGGCTGGATCCTAATTCCTGGCGGCAGCTGTCATAGTGGGCCTTTCTGTCAGTCATTGCAGACAATCCCCGTGTAAGCGGCTCACTTCTCGAGCAGTGACTGTTCATCTACCCTCTTGATGGGCTCTGAATTTCCAAACGCCACACAAGTGCGCCACTGAAAGATAGAAAAAACGAAGCGACTGAGAAAGACAAGAGTCCATGAAAACTGAGAGAGCGTGAGAATATAGAGCGTACGGGAGAAATGTAGAGTTCTCCTGCAGGCTGCAGTAAACTGATCAGCTTTCTGAGATAATGTTCTGAACAAATTTCTGTCATAACCTCCCGTTGAATACTTCTAACCCTTCTGTCATAGCGTTCAGATCAGATGTCAACGAAAAGGTAATGTTGAAGAGTATCCTCAACAGGTCAAAGGTCTTTAGGGTTTTCACCACGGCAGGCGCATTCCATTAAGGGGGGGCGTTATCAGAGTTGTCAACGCCGGCACTTTGGATACTGATTGTCAGAAAAAGATCCATGTAAGAATCATGAATGAAGAATGATAACGGAGAGGAAGAGTTTTTTCCCTCAACTCTTGTTCTCAGTGAAAGGATTTTTGGGATTCACTCCCACGTCGTCCTCGAAGAGCAGCATTACGAGGTCGTCTCCACCAAGAACACCAAGCACGGAAGGTAGAAAAAAATATGGGAGAGAGATAGCGAAACTGTTACGCTTCACGAGAAGTTTGCGGAAGAGCCACACGCTGCTACATCAGAAGCACTTTCTCTGATAAATCAAATGCGCCTCCACCTTGATCGCTCGATTCTTGGAGAACAGTTAGGTTTTCCCATGCCAGATGGGTCAAACCTAGGTAGATATTATTCATAGGGGATATTATTGCCCTCTCCCAGATATATATCCGTAACAATCATTTAAATATGGGCCGGGTTTAACCTCATTACAATGGCCTAAAGGCCCATTACAGCAACACGACTATTACCATGAAAACACTATATCTTGAACACTCCCCCTCAAGCTTGTTTGTCGAGATCTTCTCATTTTCTCCACGACAAGCTTGCTTTAGATCCCTCCAAGCTCTTGAAGCTTTGTGCTCAGTTCTTAAGTGTCCTGTAAAATTTTCAGTTAATTTCACTAAACTCTCTTCTTACTCTTTTGGTACATGACCCGGAAAAAGAAAAACTTAAAAGAAAAATATAAAAGAAATAAATTTCCACTCTTTCTTAATTCTGACAGAGGGGATCTTTCATTCGATGTTAGTAAAGTAAATGTTTAAAGTGAGATATTCTCATCCCTTTGGTGAGAATATCAGCTCATTGCTCCTCTCTTTCAATGTAAAGATTGCAAATTACTCCTAAGTCAATTTTCTCTTTGATAAAATGCCTATCAAGATCTACATGTTTCATCCTACCATGTTGTATTAAGTCAAGAGCACTATATATTGCTGATTTATTATCACAAAATTTTTTTTGGGTAAAATAAAAGAAATTTTCAAATCATCCAGAATTTGTTTAATCGACATAGCTTCCATTATTCCTTGGGCTAAAGCCCTCTATTCAGCTTCAGATGTTGACCTTTAGACTAGATATTTTTACAAGTCCTTGCAATCAAATTTCCCCCAAGAAACGTACTTATCCCTGAAGTTTAGCTTTGCTCAACTAAAGAACCCACACAAATCAAAATTTTTAAACATTTCCACATTGAAATTCTAAGTTTTCGTAAAAAGTAGGCGTAGACCTATGATTCCCTTAAGATATCTTTAAAATCTATATAGTAGGCATGTATACATTGAGGAATTTTTTTTAGAGAATTCATGAATTGTCTCCATACATTGACAAAATAGGCTGTATGAGGCCTAGTATGAGATACATATATCAACCTTTTAATGAATCTATGATAAGCTTCTTTGTCCATCCTTTCAACTCCTTTATCCCTCATTAGTTTATTATTAGGGCCAATAGGTGTTGATATAGGTTTAAAACCAGTAAAACCTATTTCTTTAAAAAAAACTATTTTTTTATGAATAACCAACCTCAATAACTAAAAAGATCTCAAAAACCCTAGATCCCTAATTTCAAATATAGACTTTAATTGCTTCTTTAACTTGGAGATTTCAACATGATCATCTCCAATTATGATAAGATAATCTAAATATACTGTTAGCACAAATATCTTGTTTGAAATAGAATGTTTAAGAATAGACTATCATCTCCACAACTTTTTGGTATCCAAATTTTATCACTGTTTGATAAAATTTAGAAAACCAAGCCCTTGGAGATTTTTTTGATCAATATATAGTTTTATTAACCTAAAAATAGTATTTCTCCTGAAACAAAACTCACATCTAGGATATAGATTCACAAAAATAGTATTTCTCCTAAACCAAGACTCATATCTAGGAGATAGATTCACAAAAATAGTATTTCTCCTAAAACAAGACTCATATCTAGGAGATAGATTCATAAAAATAATTTCATCCAAGTTTCCATGAAAGAATGCATTTTTATGCAATATTGATTTAAATTCGAATCACTGTGTGCTGCTAATGCTATAACTATCTTAATTAGTGTTCATTTTTGCCTTTGGTACAAATGTTTCAAAATAATCAACTCTATAATTTTGGGGCATAACCCTTGGAAACTATCATTGCTTTATACTTATCCACCTCTCTATTATGCTTATATTTCACTATATAAACCCATTTAAGTCCAGACGTTTTCTGACCTCTTAGTAAGTCAGCGATTATTCAAGTATTGGTATGCTCTAATGCCCTATTCCTTATCCATAGCATGTTTCCAACTCTCACTCTTCTTCCTCTTTTACATTTTTAGGGATGAATTCAAGAATAATTTTTGCGAGAGGTGTTCTATATGGAATACAAGTACATCTAAAGCTTATTTAGTCCTTGTATAGGGTAATGTTTCTTTGGCATTTTCTCTCTACAACATCTTCTCAAGGTATGGGAACTATCTTTACCTTCTTTATTACTTGCTTCAAAATCACTCAAAATCATCTCTTTATTTATATGTTTTTCAGAATCCTCATAATTAGGATTTTCTTTGCCAGTTTTTTATTATATATTTCTTGAATTATAAGAGGAATTTCAGGATTATTATTGTTTGTATTTTCGTGTCATGGATTTATTTCCCCCACTAGATGTGTATAATCAATCATATCGTATACAATGTATGAGGAGTTACTATTATGAGAGTAATTTTTGTTTTCATGAAAGGTTAGATCCTTATAGACTTGAATTTTTCCAAATTCATTTGAATAACACTTGTATCCTATTTGGGTTATTCACCTGATTTTGGAAAAATTCAAGTAGTTATTGATCTGAATTTGGAAAAATACAAGTGTTATTCCCTAGCCAACTACTTGATCTCTTGATCCTCTTCAAGTGGTTGTATAGAGTTCATTGTTGTTGCTTCCCTTTGATTAGTCATGGTACAAAGTCCAATGTTGATCATAGCAAGTCCAATCCTCTACTTTGACACCTTGTTGATGAAAAATGAGTAGTTAATAACATGCAAATTATACATGAAAATAAATTATTATTAATAAAAATTAAGGCATAAAACATCACATTCTAATACATGTTATCATATTTTTGAGTGTTTATCTATCATTCTAAGAAAATAAGTTATAATTTCAAAATACACTAATTTAGGGATAATTATGATAAATTAAAGAGAAATAATTAAAATTAGATTATCCCCATTTTTATTTGAGATTATGATTAACCTTTTAATGTAAAATAATGAGAGAAATTACTTTTTATACACTCATTTTTTCCCAAGTTTTAAATTCTAGAAGAAATGAGTGTATTTTTGAAATAATTTTTTTTTTCCTATTTATTGAATTTAAATTTTCATAATGATAGATAATTTAATTTTTGATATAATGAAATAATTTTGAATTAATTTGGAGTTTTATTTTAAAAGATATGAATTTTATAATTTTTATGGATATTTCTAGAAATTTCTGAATTTTTTATGAATTTAATTTGATTTATTTTAAATTAAAATAAATAAAAAAATATTTTTTATCGCATGCTGACGTGGCAGATGACGTAGCACAAACTAAAAAGCGGCACCACGTGGCAAGCAGTGTAAGTTGTAGATTAGTCAAAATCTATCGATAGTCAATTAATTTATATGTTGATATAGTTAATTGATAAAGCAGATCAATAAGTATTATTAGGTCAATAAAGTCATTAACTAATGAGATATATGAACCTAGAACGTCACACACATAAGGACAATGGGTGTTGGTGGATATAGAAATAAGTAGTAAGGTCTTTGTGACAATTTCACATTCCCAAAGTCCATCACTAGGGAGAGAACAACCATAACAAAGGTGCACAAGAAAGCCTGGTGGAAAACTCTTCCCTCTCTTCTCTTCCGCTCATGGTGATGAGTATTCGAGAGGAGATCCAATCGTCTAGTGACTATGTGGACACCGCTAGTATAAAGGCCTTCAAAGAACTCCTTTAGATGATCCCTATAAGAGTGAATTTTATTCTAAACTAGATGAAAAAATCATCTAGAATTGATGATGGGATCATCAATTCTTGGTGCTTAAACTTTGTTGAATGTTAAATTCAACGTCTTATGTTGTCTTTGATGTTTTGATCAAAACTTTGGAGAGCCTGTTGGACCTAAGATCCCAGCATAGACTAATGCAAATTTTAGGTGCATGAATTACACTTTTTCAAATTCCTATAGGCTCTAGGTTCACTTTTCCTATTCCAATTACTTCAAGGGTCCATTTGCAGCATATACATTTCTATTACTAGGAATAGGATACATGAGATAAAAATAGAGGAGTTTGGATAAAAATATAGAATCCAAAGGATGAGGAGGCCCCCTTTTAAGGGAGGTGTCCCTCTTCTTCAAGAACTGGCTGGACACCATCATTTTAGGAGGTGGGCCCACTTCCTTAAGATGTGGACAGTTACCTCCTTTTTATGAGGTAACCTCCCTTCTTTAGGAAAGGGGCTTGAGCAGGTAACCTAACCCTTAACATCCCAAGGGGATGGATTCTCTGCCTTCATTAGAAGGCCGGAGGATCCCTGCGTTTGAATGTATTGACACTAAAGAAAACCCTATTTACGAAGCATGAATTCTCTCTCCACTAAATGTTTTTTTTGCTTGCTCTTAAGATCAAGCTACTAGAAGGAAAAGGAGAGTTCAAGGCCCAAGATTAATATTTTTTTATGTTCAAGAGTGCTGTAGAGAAGGAGATTGAGCAGAGATTTGAGATCATTGGAAATACATATTACCTATATTTAGACTAGCATAAAATATGGGGTTTCAGTGAGGATTCAGATCTAGTTTTCTTTTTAATCCCATTCATCAATAGTTTGGAATCAATTTCCCTCTATATATATTTTATATTTTTTCCCTTTTCTTCAAGAAAACTCTCATCATTCTTGATTTCTCACCATTCTTCAATTATCTTCCATTCTATCTCACTCATCTATCCATTACATCCTTCTATTCTCAATATATATCAAAATATCAAAATATATACTTATCTATCTATATTTACTACATACCATATTACATTTTATTATTCTTCCATGTTTCTCCTCAATCCCTCCGTCACTATTTTTTTTAATGCATCCCTTTTGCCAAAAAAGCACTAATCTCCCTAATGATTCAACCCTTGAACTGATATTGAGTGGGAAAATATTAGTATTGTTTCATGAATTCAAATGATAACAATGAATAATAATACCTTGAAATTGAGTTCATCAAGTTGTTGATAAATATTATGTGGCCTATAACCCGATCACACTTCCATATATTTTCGTTTATGTTTATTCAAATGAGTTTTATTCATTGTTATTCTTATGTGATGTTTGCAATCAAGTCAATGAGCATCTGCAATGACTAAGTGAATTATGATGACATCATTATACAGTGACATCATTATATGTCTTTAAGCATATGTTCTAAATATTCCTATTCATTGGATGTTCGAGAAGGACATTAAATTATCTGAAAAGAATAGCACTATCTAATCCAAATCATCTAATGAGTATGGCTGATCCTGTAGCCATTGATGTAGAGACACTAATGGCAGATAGTGGGTGCTCTTTGGAGAAAGAGTTCACTGAATTGATCCATATGAATCCTTGAATGATAATTATACTTAACTATCAATCACGCTTATTAATGTCACAATTGTGTATGTGGTACTTTGACTTGAGACACCATAGACATCTTGTGGATGGATGATCGTGTTTTGATTATGACTAACGAATCCCTAGCCACAAGATATCTAAAACATCATTTATTGGATGCGGCATGAATATCACAAAGATGATTGTGTGATAAATATGGGAACATTTGCCCTCGGTATTTGAGAAGGATGACTCAAGGAATTAGATGCGATGAAATCCTTGGCTAAGGTAGTGGAAATATTGGAGGAGCTCTCGATGATTTCCTACACACATCAGTACTATTTTGAGTGACCAATTAGGGTTTGAAGTTTGACCATACCCTAAGTTATTCATGAGTCTCGTGTGGATGAAGGATTGTACATACATAGTAATCAATGGTGGAAGGGTTCCATAAGGGATTCCTTACACACTCCATATCTCCTAAAGTACGTGATGTAGCTTGGAACCCAACAAGCTCGCAACTCAACCTATCAATTGGGTTAAATCAATAATTGATTAATTAATATATATGTCGATGTGAATAGTTAATTAAGGTTGACCAATAAGGTGTTAATTTGGTCTATAGAGTTATTAACTAGTGAGATATATGGACCTAGAGGGTCACACACATAAGGTCTATGAATGTTGATAGATATAGACATAATTATGAGGGTCTATTGATTTTGGTCTATGGATGTGGATTTATGAAAAATCTATATACCAAATGTCTATAAATAGGGGGAGAACGACCACAACTAAAGGTGCCCATGCAAGCCTTGTGAAAATTCTCTCATTTCTTCTCTTTCTCTCTTGGTAAAGAGCTTTGAAGAGGAGATCCAACCATCCAGATACCGTGTGGATACCGTTAGAGGCTAGACACTTGAATAGCTTCAATAAATCCTTCAAGGGAACCCTGTAACTATGTTTTCTCATACATACTAGAGGATAAGATCATATGTTCTTGGTACCTCAAAGTTTTGAATATCCGATTCAATGTATTCCGCTGCATTTGATGGTTTGATAAAGGCTTATCGACCTTAGAACCCAACAGTTTTTAGTTTGCATATTGAAGAAAATGCTAGTAGTAGAACATGGGTGTTGAGTTCAGAGTCGTTGCTTATCTTAGCCCGAAAAATTTACTATTTATACTCAAGAAAACTAAGACCGGATAGAAATAATAAAGGCGTATAGTTTTCTAAGTCAATCTAAAAGGATTCTAGGGCACGACAGTATCAATAATAGGAGTCAAGATGATAGTAATGGTGAAGATTTGGTGGTCAACTCTCTGAGTTGACTGTGAGAGGGAGAGATTTTAAACCTATAGATGCAAGAATCCTAAATTCAGAGTAAAAAAAAGTAATGGAAGGAATAATTAAGGAAATCTAAACCATGGAGAAAGAAAAGAAGCAAGAGGGAGAAGAAGAAAGAGAGAATGAGTTGAGAGGTTGGGAAATCGGGAGAGAAAGATGGTAAGAGAGAGAGAGAGAGAAATGGAGAGAACAAAGAGCTAGAGAGGAGACTTTTTTAGGGGAAATAAATCGAGAGAAAGAGTGATAAAATAGATGAAAAGAAAGGGGTAAACGTGAGAGTGTGTGTGAGGGAAGAGAGTGACTCGCGAGAGATTAATCAGCCGAGAGAGAGATTAGAGAGAGTAGGAGGGAGAGAGAGTTATTGAGAGAGAGCTAGATCTAGAATGAGGGAGAGAGAGAGAGAGATGGGAGTGAGATTGCCTGAACGAGGATGAGAGAATTAGACGTATGCGAGAAAGAAATAGGAGGTATGATCAGAGAGAGAAAGAATGCAGATTTTGAGGAAGAGCAGAATTAGAGAGAGAGAGAAATATGACAAGAGAGAGAGTGGGATTAGAGAGTGTAAACGGAGAACGTGCGAGAGTCACACGGAAGAGAGAGAAATCTAAGAGAGGAAAATATTAGGAGAGAGAGGAATAGAGAAAAAAATGAGGGAGCGAGATAGCAGATGATAGTGTGGGATAGAGAAGGTGGATGAGCGAGGGAGAGAGGTTGAACAAGAAAGAGAAAAACTTGGAACAGAGGAGAAAGATTGATCTTACAAAAACCCAAACAGTGAGTAAAAGTGAGTAAAAGAAACGTTGTGATGTAAAAGAGGGAGGATGATCAAGAGAGAGGAAACGTTGGAAAAAGTGAGTAAAAGAAAATGACTAGGAGGGGAAGAGCGAGAGAGCGCAAGAAAAAGAGAAAGAGGAAAGAGATACTTAGAGAGAAATTTAAAGAGATGCGTGGGAATAGCAAGAAATTGATTTAGATGGAGGATGGTCAAAAGTGACAAGAGAGAGAGAGTGACAGAGAGCAAGATCGATGGTGATGGAGACTGATGTAGAGAAATTTAGAGCGAGTAAGAGAGGAGTCGAAAGAGAGGGAGCAGCGAAGAAAGAACTTATAGAGAGGGAGAGAGAGCGTGAGATCAGGAGATAGAGTAGAAGAGGGGGGAGAGCGTAAACAAGAAGATGAGATGAGGAGGAAGAGAGAAACATAAAGAAAAATTAGTGAGAGTGGGAGGTGCTGAGAGAAAAATGGTGGGGAAATGAAAGAGATAGCGAGAGAGATAGAGAGACAGAAAATAAGCTCGGGAGAGGTAGAGAAAACGTGAGGGAGAGGAACATACTACTTCAGAAAAAGCGGAAGAAGGGGGAGAGTGTGTGAACTGATATCCAAGGATGGCGAGGAGGATTGAGAGAGGGAAGTACAGTTACGAGAGAGGAAATGGAGATGAATCCAAAGCGGGAGAGGAAATTGAGTGAGACGAAAGAGAACTCGGGATGGATTTCAACGGAAAACAAGGAGATTGCAAGAGTGAGAGAGAAATGTAGTGAGGAGAAGAGCGAAGAAAAGGGGTCAAGAGCTGTGATAACATGCAATCTTAACATGATAATACATGATTATTAATCCAAAATAAGGCATAAAACATTCCATTTGTATGTATGTTATCATACTTTGAGTGCATTTCTATAATTTCATGCAATTTTAAGTTATAATCTCAAAATGCAATAAATTAGGGATAATTATGCATAATTAAGAATATATTTTAGAAAAGATTATTCTCATCTAAATTTGTGACTATAATTAGGTTTTTAATGATAAATAATAAGAGAAATTGTTTATATAGACTCATTTATTTTTCTAAAGTTTTGTTTTTCAAGAAGAAATGAGTGTATTTTTTAAATAATAATTTATTCTCTTGTTATTTAAATATTTTGATTTTTTTATAATGATAGATAATTAAATTTCTGATCTAATGAAATAAATTTGGATTAATTTGGAGTTATATTTTGAAAGTTATGAATTTTCTAATTTGTAGGGATTTTTCCTGGAATTTTTAATGAATTTCTAAGGATTTTCCGGAATTAAAAATTGATTTTTCTAATTTAAAATCAAAATTTCAGATTATTTAAAGCGCGCAGGTGACGTGGCGCGATCAGAGCCGTCCGATCAATCACGATTAATGATCAAGGCGAGGAGGCGACGTGGCAGCGTGTGGGACGTCCGATCGCGCGTGCAATCTCAACCGTCAATCTTCACTTAAGTGAAGAGGGGTACGTGGCAAGATCAGGTTCACCGGATGCGATATAATCTCCACTGTTGATGGCGAGAGTTATAACGGTCGAGATTAATTCGAGAAAAACGCATCTGATGCGTCCGATCAAGATCCAACGGCAGGCGTTTGAAAGCGTTTTATAATGCATCGTGATGTGACGAAATCTCAGCGATCGATCGGCGATCCAATGGCTGCGACTTAACGGTAACGATTCGCATTAATGCGATCAATCAGAGCCGTTGATCAAAGAGGAAACACCCGATCAGACAGTTACGCCCAAAATCACTATAAATTAAGATGTTCTTCGACATTTTGATATATTCTTGGATGATTTCGCTTAATTGATCTATCTATACAAATCTATCCTTGAATCTCTCACTTCTAATCACTTCTAGACTCATTTCCGCGTCCATGGAGTGATTAAAAGTGAGATTTTGTCGATCGATTAAGGAGAATTCGTTTCTTGAACACTGACGATCGTTTTTCGAAATTGCGGAATTTAAATCCTTGAATCCGGCGATTAATTGGATCATTTCGATCGCTATCTCCGGGTTAGATTACGTGTTTTCCCTTTAATCTTTCTTCATGTATCATCAATTTGTAATTTAGGAACGTAATTTAGTTTAATTTCAATCTTTATTTCGGTAATTTCCTGATTTAATTTTTGAAAATTTCTCTCTAATTCATTCATCGATTCCTCCGCGAATCTTGATCCAATTCAAGTGATTCTTGATTCCGTGGGTTCGTCTTTCAGTTGTCTTTCTTAATCTATCATTTTCTCTAATTTCTCACCTCAATTCATCGTCTGATTTGATCAAATTCCAAAAGATCTCTGAAAAATCCCTTATTTCTCCGTGGATTCGACCCTTATTGACCATTATGCCCCTTAATTTGTAATTAAATCATTATATTGGTAAATTTGGCTTTATTTTTTACACAAATTGGTATGCAATTTGCGACCGCATTGATTCGTTTTGTCAAGCGGGGAGTGTGAGCAATAGAGAGATAGAGGGAAAGAGTAAGGGAGAGAATGTGTGAAAGAAAAGTTTAGAAGAAGAATGGAAGCATAACGAAGAGAACGAAGAGAAGAAAACAAGAGAGAGAGAAGAGGGTAAGCAAGAAAGCAAGAGGAGCAGGAAAAGAAGAATCAAACATGATATGGGGAAGAGGAAGAGCGGGAGCGAAAACACGAACAAGTGATCGAGAGGGAGAGAAGTACAATGTAAGATGGAAAGGAGAAAATGAGAGAAAACACAACAGTCAAAGCAAAGGGAAGAACGGGAATCAAGAGAGAGAAGGAGATATCATTTCGGCAAGACTGTGGAATTCATTTCAAGGAAGACAGAGGGATGTCGTAGAGAGAGAAGGCTGGAGAACGGATTAAGAAATAGAGGTAGAGATTTAGATTGCCGATGAAATGCAAAGAGAGAGAGCGATCAATATAGCGTGGAAGTGTGAGAGGGAGAAAGAAAGCGAGAAAGAGGGAGAACCGGATAGGCATGAAAAATGCCGAGATGAGCAGAGATGAGGACAGAAATGTAGAGACCCGAAGGAGAGGGGAGGAATAATCACTACAGAAGGAAAGAGAGAATTGCAGAGGGACAGAATACCGGTGGAAGGATTGAGAGAGAACAAAAGAGAGTTAGAGAGTTGGAGAGATAGAGACGAAGATCTGGGAGGAGATAATTCCCAGAATGTAAAGAAAAGAGAATACAACTAAAAAAATATTATTTCTATTACATCTTCCCGACAAAGAAAAACGTTGGCGACTGACAACTTTCTTAGAAGAAAACCTAAAAAGAGAGAATGCTCAAAGAGGAAGAAGAAGCTGAAAAAAGGAAAAAGAAGAAGCCAAGCGATAGCTTTTTCCCACTTTAATTCTCTCGAGTCTCCCCTTCGGCTGGGCTCACATTTTCTTTCTTTGGACAGCCCATTATGCCTTTTCAACATTCCATTTTGGAGGATCTTGCTACTTTTCCTCATGTATAGGTCCTAAAAATAAAATAGTCATGTAAAATAAATTCTTTTTGATGCACTAATATTCTACAAACATAAAATTATGAGATGATAGAAGGGATGGTGTGCTCATGAGTTCAATAGGGTTAAATAAGAGCAATCCATGTGATGCAGGACCGATGTACAACACCGATCACACCGAACTACAAGGGATGAAACTAAGGCAAGGAGGTCCTTGGGTGAACTACAATGAGATGATGATCTAGTAATGCAGTCCAGCAGATTACCGTCCCGTTCGTCGTCTCCGTCGATCCAGGGTGGCCGATTAGAGTCAGTCTGCGAAGCCCTCCGATCCAGGTCCTCGCGGGCGTAAGGCCGTGAGTCATCGAGGGAAGCTCGACAATCAACCCGACGGGTTGGACCACGATATGAATCCTATCAAGTCGTCTAAGCACTCGTCCTAAACTAAGTTCTGATGGCGGTGGAGACAGGTGCATGAAATACTGTAAAAGATATAGACTTTCACGTAAAAAAGGGGGGAATGTGTGTCTAACCTGCGGGGCGCAAGCCCGGTCGGTCGTGGTGGAGGAAGGTCGTCGTATGTAGCACGAACGATCAGCGAGGAAGAGTCGGGGGTCGACGTCGAAGAAGAGACAGCGTTCGGTGGGGCTGTGGTAGATCCCTCACGTTTTCACCATGAGGACGCGACGGGAATTCTGCAGAGAAGACCGATCGCGGCTGGGTGGGTTGCAGGCGCGGGGACGCAGGTAAGGACAGCTACCCGCGATCTTCACTTTATCTTCCGCGTATGGATGCAGGGGAACAGGGCGAGTTACGCGTGCGGGGAGGCGCAGGGATGGAGAGATTCCGTCGGCAAGAGGAATTCCTAGCTACACCCTGCACGATGTGATACGGGATGGACGCAAAGATGGAGCGAGGGGATTGGGGGGGCCAACCGGTGGGGAGGAGGGGGAGGAGTGAGGGAGAGAGGCGTCACGAAATCGATGGGGGGGATTGCACAGAATCCGAGACCGATGAGGGGTGGGGAAATCAAAATTCCCGTGGCCGTCAGTGCCCGCGAATTCGAATCGCGTCAGGGGTGGGGAAGAGCCGCGAACAGGGGATCCGGGGGGTGCTGCCTTCCGGAGGGGTCGGGGTGGGCGTCGACGGTTTTCTAGGGAGTGGCCGACTCGGGGGTGCTTCAATTGGGAGGCGAGGAGGGCGATCGGAGAGAGAGGTACGGAAAAGGGAGGGGATTTCGTGGGAGGAGGTCGATTAATTTTCTGGCTGGGGTAGGCAGTCGGATTGGGGAAGGCCAAGCGTCGGAATGGAGTTGCAGGTGGGCGCACAATCAGGCGTGGGTGAATTCCCGAGCGGGAGAGATGGTGAGGTGGGAAGATGTGGAGAATCCGGATTTCAGATGACTGTGGGAAGAACCGGGAGAAGGTTTGGTCAGGATTCGGGAGGACGAGAAGGGATTCGCGTGGAGAGGATGGGGGACTGACGGGGTAGGTGGGGAAGAAGCAGGGGAAAGGGTAACCAGGGAAGGGAAATGGAAAGGGAGGAGGAGGGAGGAAGAAGAGGGTCCGTGGAGGAGGAGGGGAAGTGGCACAGCTTTCCGGCGGCGGCCTGAGGCGGCGGCGGCGGCTGGTAGACTCCGCGATGGAGATACGCAACCAAGGCAAGGGGAGGCGGCGGCCTCGGCGGCGGGCACATCGGCGGCACGTGAAGGTGCGGCGGTGGCGGCGGCGGTTGGTCTCCTTCCTTGATCTTCCTTGAGCAGCCATTTGAGAGGGAGATTGCTCCTTTCTTTCTTCAAATGACGGCTAGGGTTTTTGGGGGGGTCCCTTCCCCTCTTATAGAGCCCATAATGGGCCGAGAGGGGAAAGGGCCCACTTGAGGCCCACAACCCACACCTAACATGCTCATAGAAAAGAAATAAGGTTCACAAAGAAAGATGGGCTTCACGAATGGGATCCCGAAAAGGGAAGAACCCACCCGGAAGCCTAAAAGAGAGAAAAGAAGAAATGCAAAGGCCCGCTTAAACACGTGTGGGCTAATAAAGTTCATAATAAAAGAAAAGACAGAAAATATAACTCCACGTGCGCGCGAGCCCGGTGAGATGTGTCTTGGCGAGATGAAGTCCTCACTTGGTGTAGTGAAACTCGGCATCCTTCGTCTTCGCCTGTAGGGGGGCTGGACGCGCGCGGGTGTCGGCTCCTCCGGCGCCGTAGTGTCATGCCTTGGTGGTGACGGGGGTCGTACGCCACCACCATGGGTGGTTATAACTACATTTTATGTTCTTATCAATGGGTCATTTTTCCTACTTTCCCATGCACACTAAGTGATATTTGTAACTTATTCACCCCATTTATTATTTCTATTGAGATTGTTGGTCTATCACACTTTTCAAGGTTTCTTTTAATTTCAATGGATTTTGATAACATGCAATTTCAATATCCAATTATACGAATATTAATGCAAATTAAGGCATAAAATATTCCATTCTTATACATTTTATCATACTTTAAGTCCATATCTATCATTTTATGTAATTTTTAGTTATGTTCTCAAAGTGCATGATAACATGCAATCTTAACATGCAATTACATGATTATTAATACAAATTAAGCCATAAAACATTCCATTTTTATGCATGATATCATACTTTGAGTGCATATCTATCATTTCATGCAAATTTAAGTTATAATATCAAAATGCACTATTTTAGGGATAATTATGAATTCTTACAAATAGATTTTTAAATTAGATTATTCTCATCTATCT
>CM044116.1:8985277-9049462 GCA_024174645.1 Lemna minuta
TCCCTGCCTGTCGCCCTCTCTCAATCCATCTATCCTTCTGTCAGTATCTATTTAATTATCAATCCATCGATATCTATCTACTGTCCATCCATCTATCTATACAGATCTATCCTTCCACGTATATATCAGTCCATCTAGATTTATTTGTCAAACTATCCGTCCATATACCTGTCTACATATTCATCCATCCATATATACCTCTCTAAACATCCATCGATATGTCTATCCAAATATCCATCCACCCATCTCAACCATGGATCTATACATCTACATCCATCCATCCACCCATCTCAACCATGGATCTATACATCTACATCCACCCATCTCAACCATGGATCTATACATCTACATCCATTCACCCATCTCAACCATGGATCTATACATCTACATCCATTCACCCATCTCAACCATGGATCTATACATCTACATCCATCCACCCATCTCAACCATGGATCTATACATCTACATCCATCCACCCATCTCAACCATGGATCTATACATCTATATCCATCCATCCACCCATCTCAACCATGGATCTATACATCTACATCCACCCATCTATCTATCAATCTCAACAGTATATCTGTTTCTGTATAGATGCATCTATTTATCAGGTAGCAAAGATAGATCCGGAAAACGTACCATCTTTCTTTTACCGTCGAGGTGGCTCGGCTTCATCACGGCGAGGAAGTGAGGCGAAGAATGCCCCAGCTTGGCGGCGAATTTCAGAGCCCTCTCTCTCGCCTCATTCACCACCAACGCTTCAGATCTCTCTGTCTTCCCCGAATTCGTCTTCCTCTTCCCCGACTCCGTCTCCATCTCCCGAGAAACAACTGCAGCTCGAGATTTATCCTCATTTACAGTGTCCCATTTCTCGCAGCCGTTGGGGCCGAAGACCAGAACCCTGAAACAGCTCTTCCCATCGAAAGTGAAGGTCAGAAAGTCGCACTGTTGCAGAGATTCTGACTTGGCGAACTCGCTCCAGCCTTCGTCAAAGTAGGTGGCGGAGCCGATGTTTCTCACTCTAACTCGCCATCGCCTCTCTGAAGCGTTCCTGAGCTCCACTGTCTCCGGGAGATTACCCTTCAGGTTCGCCAGGAACTTACTCGGGATGCACTGAGCGAAGACACATTCAGAATATTCGTCTAGAGAGAGAAACTTTGAGAGCGATAACGAAATCGGCGGAGAGAGACTAACCAGGCGCTGGGAGAAATCGGCGAGCAGGATCTGGAAGAAACGGGATCGTTCTTCTCTTCTCCTCATGGTGCAGGAGCGGCTAACGAACTATCGAGCTTCAGAAGGAAGATGTAGCAGCAGCTGCATAAAGGCATTGATGATGACAGGAAGATGTACCATTGAAATCTCGAGTGGTTGATGCTAGTTGAGAAATTGTATGCTTCATTTAAAAATAAATAATAAAATTAAATACTTAAAGAGTGATTACATCAATAAATTAAAAAATTTAGGTCGAACCTTCTAGAAAAGTGGAGTATTTGAATTTTGAGGGAAATGATTTTTTTTTAATGCTAGTGATTAAATATTGCATACACCTTTGACCTAGCTATAATGATAATTATGTTAGTAATAGTAATGCGATTGGTGACGAAAACATGATGATGATTGACACATGATATCTCAAATCATATAAATAAAAAACTAGAGTTAGAGATTTTTAAAAGGCTAGATGACATTTGAAAATGGAAAATAAAGTCTCAGTAGTTGTCTAATTGTATTTATTATATATGATATTAATGTTTTAATATTTAATGTCTTTTTAATTTTATGAACTACTTATGATTTAACTTCTATCTATTTATTTTAGATTTTTTCATAATCAAATCATGTATTTATGTTTTATTTGATCTTGAATATACATTTATTATTTTTATTGTAAGTATATCATGATTAATATGATGTATTTATGGATTTTATGTTTTTACAGATTATTTATAAATTTGAATTTTATTCAAATTTTATTTTTGATTTTTCTGGATCTTCATGAATTTTAGTTGACTTTATTATTTCAATATGAATTTTTTTATTTTAAAAATACTTTGCCAATTTATTTGTTTGAAAAAAAAATAAGAAAAAATCGGAAAGCCATGTGCTCATAGAAAAATAATAATAAAAAATCGGAAAGCCAATTTATTTTAATATAATTAATATAATTAACACCTAACATGCTCATAGAAAAGAAATAAGGTTCACAAAGAAAGATGAGCTTCACGAATGGGATCCCGAAAAGGGAAGAACCCACCCGGAAGCCTAAAAGAGAGAAAAGAAGAAATGCAAAGGCCCGCTTAAACACGTATGGGCTAACAAAGTTCATAATAAAAGAAAAGACAGAAAAGATAACTCCACGTGCGCGCGAGCCCGGTGAGATGTGTCTTGGCGAGATGAAGTCCTCACTTGGTGTAGTGAAACTCGGCATCCTTCGTCTTCGCCTGTCGGGGGGCTGGACGCGCGCAGGTGTGGGCTCCTCTGGCGCCGTAGTGTCATGCCTTGGTGGTGACGGGGGTCGTATGCCACCACCATGGGTGGTTATAACTACATTTTATGTTCTTATCAATGGGTCATTTTTCCTACTTTCCCATGCACACTAAGTGATATTTGTAACTTATTCACCCCATTTATTATTTCTATTGAGATTGTTGGTCTATCACACTTTTCAAGGTTTCTTTTAGTTTCAATGGATTTTGATAACATGCAATTTCAATATCCAATTATACGAATATTAATGCAAATTAAGGCATAAAATATTCCATTCTTATACATTTTATCATACTTTAAGTCCATATCTATCATTTTATGTAATTTTTAGTTATATTCTCAAAGTGCATGATAATATGCAATCTTAACATGCAATTACATGATTATTAATACAAATTAAGCCATAAAACATTTCATTTTTATGCATGATATCATACTTTGAGTGCATATCTATCATTTCATGCAAATTTAAGTTATAATATCAAAATGCACTATTTTAGGGATAATTATGAATTCTTACAAATAGATTTTTAAATTAGATTATTCTCATCTATCTTTGAGATTATAATTGTGTTTTAATTCTAAATAATAAGAGAAAAGAATTTTTCTATACTCATTTTATTTTTTTCTAAGTTATAATTTTTAAGAGAAATGAGTGTATTTCTGAAATATAAATTTATTCTCTTGTTATATATTAAATTTACTTTTTATAATGGTAGATAATTTAATTTTCTGATCCAATGAAATAAATTTAGATTAATTTAGAGTAGTATTTTGAAAGTTATGAATTTTCTAATTTGTAGGGATTTTTTCAGATTTTTTCATGAATTTAAAATCGATTTACTTAATTTAAAATCAATTTTACTCTTCGTGCAGGTGACATGGCCGCACATGGAGCGTCCTATCGTGCAATTAAATCTCGATCGTTGATCGTCACTTAAAGGTGACATGATAGCACGTGGAGCGTCCGATCGCACGATTCAATTGCGATCGTCGATCGTCACTTAAAGGCGAGGGGTACGTGGCGCATTTCTCCTCGTCAGTGAATTGCTTTTAAAATAATTTAATCTCAGCCATTGACCTAAGGAGTTATAATGGTTGAGATTGAAACAAAACGAAAAATGCATCCGAAGTTTCAGATCAAGATCCAACGGATGGCGTTTCAAGCATTACTTCTAAAGCGTGCAACATGTCAAAATCTCGACAGTCCATCTGAGATCCAACGGCTACGACTTCACCATAATGATTCGCATCTCTGCGTTTCATCAGAGCCGTTGATCTAAGATTAAACGCTCCATCCAACGGTTATGCCTAAATTTTCTATAAATATAGATGTTCTTCGACATTGTAATGCATTCTTGGATGTTTACGAGTAATCTAATTGTTTAGACACCACCATCCTTACATCTGTCACTTCAAATCACTTCTAGACTCATTTCCGTGTTGACGGTAGTGAGATTTCGTTGATAGAATAGGGAGAATTTGCCTCTTGAACACCAATGATCGTCTTTGAAATCGCAGAATGAAAAGCCATGAATCCGGCGATTAATTTGATCATTTTGATCGATATCTCGGGTTAGATTATGTGTTTTCCAACTAATCTTTCATCCTATATCATTATATTATAATTTAGGATCGTAGATTTAGTTAATTTCGTTTTTAATTTCAGATTTCTCTCTCTTCGCGTTCATAAATTTCTACCTAATTGGCTCTTTGATTTCTCTCAGAATCTTGATCTAAATCCAGTGATTTTTTATTCCATAGATTCGTCTTTGAGTTCTCTTTCCAAATATATTAATTTCCCTAATTTCTCACCTCAATTTAATCAAATTTCAATCAAATTTCCGATTTCAATCAAATTTCAAAAGATCTCCCAAAATTTCCTTATTTCTCTATAGATCCGACCCTTATTCACCACTATGTTATTTAATTCGTGATTTAATATTCAAATTGGTGAGTTGGGTATTAATTTTGACACGAATCAGTGTGTATTCAACGACCGCATCGATTCGCTCTGTCAGTGCACTATTTTAGGGATAATTATGTATTTTAGAGTAGAATTATGCCCATCTATTTTTGAGATTATAGTAAGATTTAAATGTTAAATAATATGAGAAAATACTTTTTTTTAACAAAGTCATTTATTTTTTTAAGTTTTAATTTCTAAGACAAATGAGTGTACTTTTGAAAAACATTTTTTAATTAAATTTGACTTTTTAGAATGATAGATTGTTTAATTTCTAATCAAACAATATAAATTTTGATTAATTTGGAGCTGTATTTTAAAAGTTATGAATTTTCTAAGTTTTAAGGATTTTTCTGATAGTTTTCCAAAATTTTCTAATTTATTTGAATTAAAAAAATAATAAATAATCAGATTAAAAAGCCCACTAACGTGGTAGTTGACGTGGCGGAGTATTTTTACGTGTCACGACTTGGCAGATTGTGTGCACGCCACATGACACACGTGTGTGCATGTGTAGACGAGCTTCACTAGTGGGTTATGCATCGATTAATTGATTTTCGCTAACCCATTAAGATCGTGCGCCTTATATAGACCTCATTTCAATTTGATTTTTGTCATGTGGGACTATTTTTATTTGTTTTTGTGCACAAGTGACATGGCGAAAATGTGGAGCATCTGATCACGCGATTTAATCGCAATCGTCGATCTCCACTTAAGTGAGGGTACACGGCGAATTTCTATAGGGCAAAAATTCATTTTTATAATGTTTTTATCTCAGCCATTTATTTGAGGAGTTATAATAGTTGAGATTAAATGAGATTAAAACCGCTTGATGGACACGTGGATGCATCAAGATTGTCAGATCAAAGATCAGACATGCAAGCGTTTCATGCGTTTCTTCTTCCCATGTGATGTGACGAAATCTCAGTTGTTCATCTTTGATCCAACGAATGAGGTTTAATCATAAAAATTTGCATATATGCGTTTCATTAGAGCCGTTGATCAAAGATTAAACACCAAATCTGGTGGTTACTCCCAAATTTGCCTATTTATACACATGTTCTTCGACGGAAAATATATTCTTAGATGTTACAAGCTATCGAACTATTTAGATATCTCAATCCTTAAATCTCTTGATTTCTTCTTCTTCTAGACTCATCTCTTGAGAGTGAGATTTCATCAAAAGAATAGGGAGAATTCGCATCTTGAATGCCAACGATCGTCTTCAAAATCGTTGAATGAAAAGCCTTGTATCCGGCAATCAATTGGATCATTTCAAGCGCTATCTCAAGTTAGATTATGCGTTTTCCTCCTAATATTTTGTCTTGTATCATTAGATTGTAATTTAGAATCGTATATTAGGTTAATTTTAGATTTTATTTTTGATTTCTCTCTCTTTGCAATTGATTTCCTATGTAATTTTTGCTCTTTGATTTCTCAGTGAATCTTGATCCAAATCGAGTGATTTTTTTATTTCGTGGATTCATCTTTGAGTTCTCTTTCCAAATCTTTCAAAATCCCTAATTTCTCACTTTAATTCATTGTCTGATTTGATCGAATTTTGAAGAGTTCCTCGAAAATACCTTAATTCTCCATGGGTTCGACCCTTATTCACCTCTATACTATCTAATTCGTTATTATTTATATAAATTGATGAATTTGTAATTATTTTTTAGACGAGTCCACATGTATTTAATGA
The DNA here is from genome assembly GCA_024174645.1 of Lemna minuta. Lineage (NCBI taxonomy): Eukaryota > Viridiplantae > Streptophyta > Magnoliopsida > Alismatales > Araceae > Lemna > Lemna minuta. The sequence goes on from CM044116.1 coordinate 8,991,433, forward strand.
CCTGGCGGTCTCTCTTCATCATATTTTAAGAGGAATTTTCTTCATTTTCCAGAAAAGGGAAGAAATTTAATGATTTTGAGACAAATGGTGATTAGATTCATTTGGATCATTGAAATTATTTAGCAAGACAATGTACGTGATTCTTAAGATTTGTTTGGGTTCATTTAACCATTGAAGAATATGTTCATAAGGGGTTTTTATTTGTATCTTCAATACTCTTAAGAATCCATGTCATTAAGTTTAAGACCCAACTCAATTACCAATACGCCCAATATGATGAACAATGAATTTCCCTCTGGATGATGGATGTTATGTGGCATTTAAGCCAATCACACCTCCATGTATCTCGTTTATGTTCATTGAAATGACATTTATTCATTGTCATTCTTGTATGATGTTTACAATGAAGTCTACGAGCATGTGCAATGACTAAGTGAATTATGATGAGATCATTATACAATGATCACTAGTCTTTAAACATGTGTTCTAAAAATTCTTATTCTTGGGATATTCAAGAAGGACATCAAATTATCCAAAAAGAATAACATTATCTCATCCATCTCATATGATGAGTATGGCTGATCGTGTAGTCATCGATGTGGAGATACTAAAGATAGATATTGGGTGATCTTCGGAGAAATAATTAACTGAATTGATCATATGAATCCTTGAATAGTATTATACCTAACTTTCAATTAGGTTGATTTATGCCAAGGTTATGTATGTGGTTGTTTGACTTGAGACACTAAAGACATCTTGTGGATAGATGGCCGTGTTTTGATCATGACTTATGAATCCCTAGCCATGATAACTCTAAAACATCATATATTAGATATATTATCAAGTCATCGAAGATGATTGTGTGGTCAAGATGGGTTTGTGTGCGCTCAGTATTTAAGAAGATTGACTCAAGGAATGAGATGCAATAAAATCCTTGGCCAGTGTAATGGAAATATCTGAAAAGGAGTTCCTGATGATTTCCTACATGTATCAATACTAACTTGAGTGACCAATTAGGGTTTGATAGTTGACCATACCTTAAGTCATTCATGAGTCTCATGCGGCCCATGGATTATACATATCTGGTAACCAATGAAGTTAAGGTTCCATATCGGAATCTTTATATACTTTATATCTCTTAAGAGTATGTGGTGTAGCTTAGTACCCAACGGGTTGAAACTTAACCTAAAAATTGGGTTAAATAGATCCTAAATTAATTAATCTATATGTTTGATGGATATATTTAATAAAAGGCTGACAAATAATGTGTTTTAGGTCTATAGAGTTATTAACTAGTGAGATGTATGAACATACAAAGTCACACACATAACGTCTATAGATATTGGTGGATATAGACATAATTATAAAAAATCCACAAAATGTTTATAAATGGGGGGAGAACAACCAAAACTCAAGGTGCCCATGCAAAGCCTTGTGAGAATTCTCTCATTTATTTTCTTTCTCCTCATGGTGAAGAGCTTTGAAGAAGAGATCCAACTATCTAGAAATTGTGTAGATGCCACTAGAAGCTAGTAACTAAATAACTTCAATAACTCCATCAAGTGAACCTTTTAAGTATTTTTTCTCATATATACTAAAGGGTGGGATCATCTATTATTTGTGGCTCAGTGCTTTTGAATATTCTATTCTATTCCACTGCATTTGATATTTTGATTGAAATTTGAGAAGGCTTATCAACCTCAGATCCCATTACTAGTTCCATGTATCTTGCTTGTTAAAAATTTCATAGACCCAGTAACACTTATTGGTCAAATCTTATCAATGAGTTATAGCAACATATAGATTAACTAATTAAGAATCAACTCAACCCAATTGACAAGTTGAGTTGCTGAGGTATTCAGTGCCAAGCTACATAATTTACAATAGGAGATATGTAGTTTATAAGAACTACCTTATGTAACCATGTCATTATCAATTATTGTGTAATTATAATCCTGCATTCGTGAATGTTTCAATTATGGTTAATTGAAAAACCCTAATTGGCCACACAAGTTAGTACTTATGCATGAAGGAAATCATTTTAGAACACTTTATTCGATATTTCTATTGCTTTGGCAAATGACTTCAACATATCTCATTCCTCATCGTTCAACGATTACTTAGATCAATTTGATGAACTCTTTCTGAAAAGAGTACCCACTACCTATCATTGGTGTCTCCACACCAGTGGTCATACTACTAGCAATACTCATTATATGAGACAAATAAGATGATGCTAATTTTTTCCGCATATTTTGATAATTAGAAAATATGTTCAAAGACAAGTGATCATTGTATTATGATTTCATCATAATTCACATAGTCATTGAATATGCTCTTGGAGTTCAACGTAAATATTACATATAAAGAAAAATAAATCATTGTCATTTTAATACATAAAAAATCAGACATGGAAGTATGATTTGGGCTTATAGACCAAATAATATCAATCAAACTTAAGCCACTCTATAGTGGACTTTAAGAAAATCTATTTTCTATCCTTGTTCTTTTACACTGCCAATTTTCTCCCTATTTTCCCCCCTAGGGGAGCTTTATTATTTTTCAAGTACTAGGGGCTTACATAATGATATAATTGAGGTTACTTGGTGAAGAGATGTTCTTTGGTGGGATGAAATGTGCTAGTATAATATGCATTTTAAATGTTATTAAAAAATTTTGATTGATTTCGGCTATATATACATTAATCTTGTTCACATATTGATCAACCATTTTTAAAAATTGGAGTTAACAATAGATATTTTCTCATTTAACTTTTTAAAGGTGAAACCACCTAATCATTTTTTATCAACTTAGAAATACTTCATGGTGTGAAAAAAAAAAAAGAATGACAAAAATCAAATGATGATTGAGATGACAGTTCTAACACCAAAGTGCCATCTTTGGAATGACCCTACCTCCTATCCTTTAATATTCTTAATTTCAATATAACTTATTGGAAGGATAAATAAAATGGAGAAAATTTTTCAAATTAGATCAAATTTGAAATGGTTTAAAATATAGAAAAAATTTGTATGTGCTTTTGAATTTTTCTGGTTTTTTAGTAATTTTTTTATGAACTAGTCTCAAATTTTCAGTGGGTATTTTGTAAAAATAATGTTTCATGATGATGTGGAAACGACACCATGTGACAATGCACTGGTGGACTTTCTATCAAGGATAATGGCTACTAGGCATGATTGGTGGCAACTAATAGATATGACCTATGAGCCGAATCACACTTCCATGTATCTTGTTTATGTTCGTTTGGATGAAACTTATTCATTGTCATTCTTGTGTGATGTTATCAATAAAACTCATGAGAATATGCAATAAAAAATGAATTATGATGAGATCATTATATATTGATCACTAGTGTCTAAATATATGTTATAAATATTCCTATTCATTAGATATTCGAGATGAACTTGACTCATAAGATGAGTATGACTTATCTTGTGTCAATTGGTGTGGAGACACTGAGGATAATGGGTAATCTTTAGAGAAAGAGTTCATTGAAATTTATCTGTATGAATCCTTGATGGATATTATACCTAATTGGCAATCAGGCTGATTCATGTCACAGTAGTGTATGTAGTTTTTTGAATTCAGATACCAAAAATATCTTATGGATTGATGATTTTATCTTGCTTATGACTTATGAATCCTTAGCCATGTTCATAACATATATTTTACACATCCAATTAAATAATTATTAATATAAATTAAGGCATAACATTACATTCTTATGCATGTTATCCTACTTAGAGTGCATATCTATCATTTCATGCAATTTTAAGTTATAATATCAAAATGCATTATTTTAGGGATAATTCTGAATTTTTAAAGAATATATTTTAGAGTAGATTATTCTCATATATATTTGAGATTATAATTGGGTTTTGATGTTAAATAATAAGAGACAAATAATTTTTATATACTCATTTATCTTTCTAAGTTTTAATTTCTAAGAAAAATGAGTATTTTTTAAATGAAAATTTATTCTCTTGTTATTTATTAAGTTTGAATTTTAAAAATTATAACTTATCCAAAAAATTTATGATACAAAAAAATTAGATTAATTTGGAGTTTTATTTTGAAAGTTATGATTTTTCTAATTTTTAGAAATTTTTCTAGATTTTTTATGAATTTATTTTGAATTTTTAAATTAAAAATTTTGTAAAATTCAATTTTTATGTGCGTGCTAACGTGGGTGATAATGTGGCATGTGTTTTTGGATGTCTCCACATGGCGACATATGTGTTGGACATTGACGAGACGAGACCGAGAGGTCGTCAATTTCAAGCGGTATCGCGTCAAAAATAATTCCAAACTTACCAATTTAAGAAAATTTACTCGAATTGAGGGGTATAATGGTAAATATGGGTCGAATCCACAGGGAATTTAGGAATTTTCAGAAGATCTTTTAGAATTTGGTCAAATCGGACGAGAAATTGATGGTAGAAATTGGGGAAAATGGTATTTTTAGAAAGAAGACTTGAAATCGATTCCACGGAATCAAAAATCGTCCAATTTGGACTTGATTTCGCGGAGAAATCAGATTTCGAAGTGGAGAGAATTTTCGGATCGGCGAAATCGCGATTTAAGATGAAAATTGATGAAATTGAAGTTGAAATACTAATCTAAACAGAAATTAAACTTGATTGGGAGGTAGAGAATGAAAAACCGCTTCCACTAAACCCGTTTTACGATCAAATCGTCGTGATTATCATGAATAATCGCGAAGAACACCAAGAACGCGATGACGAGCTTCAAGCGTCGATTTCTCACTCGATACTTCACCAAATCTCGACTTCTACCCCTCCTTGGACGCGGAAATTGAAGAGGAAGAGGAAGAACTCGAGAGAAACAAGCAAGGAAGGTGTCTAGACAGTCAATTGGATTGATTCTTGCTTGGATGCTTAAGAACGTCGAAGAACACATGTATATATAGGGGGAATTTTCGTAACCGTCCGATCAAAACGATCGACGGTTACGATGAAACGGTCCATCGTGGACCGTTTCAGTTAAGTCGTGATCGTCGGATCGCGATCGACGGTCACGATTAGATCCGTAACTAAGCGTTTAAAAACGCTAAAATTTGCATCCGTTGGATCTTGATCTGACGGCCGCGATACTCCCGCTATCTTTTAATCTGGGCCGTTATAACGCCCCGATTTTTATCACGTGCTGATTGATCTCCGGTGCACCCCGCTTCCACGCGATCAACGCGCGTGATGTCGCCACGTTGCAGCCGATCGGACCGTTATAACTCGACGTAAATAAGCACGTGTTTTGATTGATCCGGTGGTCCGCAGCTCACGCGATCGACGCGTGCGATCGGCCGCGTCGGCGGATCCGGCGCTCCTCCTCGCGCCACGTCACCTGAAAAGTAAGAAGCGTGTGGAGATTAGTCCCACACGGAGTTTATTTATAGAAACGGTCGGGTATATAATGCCCAGGCCGTTTATACTGAGTATGACCCTCCCCATATAGGGGAGGACAAAGAGCCATTTTATACTTATGTAATCTAAAAATATATATGATATATTCACGCGCCACGTGGGCGCTGCGCGGGCCTGCGTGGCGCTGCCACGTGGCCCTGCGTGCCACGTCGCATCCACGCGGGCCCCGCGCCCCTTTTTAATTTTTTTATTTATTTATTTTATTATTTAAAATCGAAAATAAAATAAAAAAAAACTGTTTTAAAAATCTGGAAAAATCCTTTAAAAATAGAAAATTCATAACTTTTAATATATAACTCCAAATTAATCCAAATTTCTTTCATTTGATCCAAAATTTAATTATCTATTATTCTAAAAGGTCAAATTAATTAAATAATAAGAGTTAAAAATTATTATTTCAAAAATACATTCATTTATTAAGATTTTAATCTTTAGAAAAATAAAATGAATGTTTATAAAAAGTTGTTTTCTCTCATTATTTTTATCTTTTAAAAAAACATTTATAATCTCAAGAAAAAAATATGGGTTATCAAATTATGAAACTCTAATTTATAAAAAAATTAACCCTAAATTAAAGTCTTTTGAGATTATAATGACTTTTTAAGAGAATAATAGAAAAATACATATAAATATGATAACATGCATGTAAATGAAATCATTTAAGCTTTAATATGCATGAAAAATCATGTTTTATGATGTAAATATAGCATGTTATCAGACATCATGCCATTAGTGCACAAATGTGGAGCACACAGGGTGCTTTTTTAGCATGACATTAGTGATAAAGTGCCTTAATAGGCCTAAGTTAATTAAATAGCCCACTCTATTACTTATACACAATGATTTCCTTAATTTTTGTAATGTGTAGGACTATTTTTATTTCTGTTGATGACGTGGTGCGGTGAGCGGCGTTGGATCAAAGTTGAATCGATGTATTTAATCTCAACCCTTTACTTTCACTCAATTGAAGGGGGTACGTGGCAACATCTGATTGGGCATTGATTTATTTTATTAAGCTGATGAATCTTGAGATTTGATCTAAATGAATTATAATGACCAAGATTCAAAGCGCCTCTACGAGATCTAAAGTGTCGAATCATAATTGAATGAATGAGACTAAGTGATGCTTCCTCTTCACGTGCAGCGTGGCAAAATCTCAATGCTTAATCTTCAATCAGACAAACAAGACTTAACAACATCAATTTTCATCTTGACGTTTCATTGAGCCGTTGATCAAAGATTAATTTTCAAATATAGTGGTCGTGCGCAATTTTTCTATTTATATCATGTCTCTTTAATAGCGTATGCATTCTTGGATGTCACGATAAATCGAGCCTTCAGAACAACTCAATCATTGAATTTCCTATTGCAATCCTCTTCTAAACTCAGTTCCATGTCAAGATTTTGTCGAAGGAGGAAGAATTCAAGGCTTGAGCTATGAGTTTTTACTTTTCGTAACAGGAAATGAAAAGCCTTGATCCAACAATTAATTAGATCATTTCGAGCCCGATTTTGGGATTTGAGCACTTATGTGTTTTCCTCATAATCCATTGTCCTATAACATTAGATTTAAATATTTATTTTTAGATTAGGTTAATTTTACATAATTTCATCATTTTCTCTCTTTTGCGAATAATTTTCTTCTCATTACTTCACTATTTGATTTCTTCATAGGTACAAGTCAAAATCGAGTGATTTTTTATTCCATTGATTTTTGTTTTAGTCTTCTTGACAAAAAAAAAAATTTCTCATATTTTTCACCCCAATTCATCATCCAATTTGATCAAATTTGAGGATATCTCAAGAAAATTTTATAGTTCTACAGGGATTCCACCCTTACTCACCATTATTCTAATTAATTCATACTTAAATCATAATTTTAGTGAGTTTGGTATTTATTTTGATACGTGGATGTGTGTTTTCAATAATGACATGATTAGGCTTTGTCAACTAGTTGTTCTCAATATTTTTTTGTACAAAACACCTCTGTGAATGTTTCTTGAATAGATTCACGATTTGGGCAAAAATGCCACTAGATCCATGATTTAGGCTAAACAGAATTTTTTATTCATCTCTTCTAGGTTATGAATGAGTATTTTTCCAAAATCATGCAAACTTAGGATTTAATTAAAATTTTAGATGAAGAATTAGATTAAAACTCATTGTAATTGTTTATTGGATTTGTGTGTTCTTGGGCTCATAGGAATTGATTTTTATCTTCCTAATGAATCTATATTTTTCATTATTTCTTGAAATTATTTTGTTCAATTTTCTAAATTAAAATCAAGTGCATAAAATTTTCATTTTGATCCCTAACTTCTAATATATTCTACCTTCACTAGTCAATGTGCTAGAATTTTTAGTGATTACAGTGAGCTAAGATTTTATGGTGGATACATAATTTTGTACTTTCCACACCTGCAAATACTCTTGTCTTAGGCCCTAAGTGAATGGGCAAGTTTTTCAAACTAAAGATGACATAAAATCTCCTCGTGAGTATGACAGACAAGCCTAAAACCCATCAATTTTCTCTTGTGCTCTTCATTAAAATCACAGCTTCAAAACTCATTGAAGAAAAATTTTAAGATTTCCCATAGAACTACTTGACTCTCCATGCAAAAACTGACCATCTTGGGGAAGAATATGATGAATGGGTATGGGGAGGACGACAAGTGTGAAAAAGTATTTAAAGAAAGATTTTGGTGTGCTAATGTGGTTTAGGTATGCAAGTAATGTAGTTAGGGAGAAAATGATACTATGAGCTTGAAAACCTCTCCTTAGGCCTAATTTAGCCCAAGTAATGCATGACTCCACATCTTTAAGTGAAAATAGATATCCTATGAGTGAAGCCCAAGGTTGCTTTCCTCATGGATCCTTTGATACATGTGGCAGGTGATAACATGCATTTATAACTTAAATTCCTATCTTATTTCACTCATATCCATGCTTATTTGATGTGAATATGATGCATGTTATCATAATTTTTAGGAATTTTCTCCATCGGTATGTCATTTCACTAAAGTCTATATTTATGCATAATTTAGGGTTAATTTTATGATTGATTGATAATTAATCTTTTGCAAAGTTGAAATTAACAAAAGTTAATCTCTTTCTTGAATTACTTTGACTTTATTACACGTTTTTTAAGGATAAATTTCAAGATGAAAATATGATGAAGATATTAAAGAAGACTTCTTAAGGAATTATTCTAGCTAATTTTTAATTCATCCTAGATTCTTCTTTGAAATTATATTTTAGATGGCCTGATGTTAAAAAGGAAGAAATTTTTGATCCAATGGAGAAAATTTGGATTAAAAAGGAGTTGTATATTTAAAGCTATGAATTTCTGAAGTTTATGCCCTTTTTGGATTTTTATTTCATTTTTCTTAATTTTATTAAGTGTATTTTGTGATTAAAAAAATCGCAAAAAAAGTGGGGTTTTATCCGCAGGACCGCGGGGCTGACGTGGCGCGCGGGGCTGACGTGGCGCGCAGGGTCGCGCATGGGCTGACTGACATGGCACGCGCGACCCGAGCAGATGCGACGCGGCACGCAAGGCCACGTGGCAGGGCCGCGCGAGCCCACGTGAAGTGCAGGTGGCGCACAGGGCGCGGACATGTGGCAGGAGGCCACGTGCACGCCCGTGTGTGGCGTCACGTGGCAGGGGGGCTCGTGTGTGAGCGGGCCCACGGATTATGGGCCCTGGTGAGAGTATTGGGGCAGTAATGCAATGGCATTACCGCACCCCAACCTTTATACGCGCCATTTCTGGTTTTTTTATCCATGTGGGACTATGTTCCTGCGGATCTTTATTTTTCAGGCGACGTGGACACACGGTAGGCATCGGATTTGGTCAGGATGACGGAGATCGCGTGGACCCGAGTCCATGCAATCATTAATCAAGCGCGTGCGTGAATAACACACTTAAGTGAACACGATGAACAACTTACCTTGCGACACGTGGCGTCTCGAGAAGCTCCCAAACTTCATCAAATCGAAGGCATTAAAAGAAGAGGATGATCACGATCAAACGGCCATGATTAAACCCGATGGAATATTATCAGAGGAGGACAATTGGACACATCTGGACTCACCTCGACGCGGCGACAACGATTAGACGGTGGAAAAGCAATGATCGTGCGATCAAAGCTCACGATCGCGAGATCATGGCTGACGACCGCAAAATCAGGGAGACGCGTAGAGTCTCCGATCTTCATCAGACGGTTCTCATTGAATGAGATCGTGGACCGCGTTGTGGGCCACGATTCCACCAGTTTTGCTTCATCGAACAGTGCGGATTTCATCATGGAACGGACGGCTGACGATCGTCGCGCGGAAATCCCTTTAAAAACCGATGTTCTTCTCTTCTTTTAACTCAACTTTGATTGATTCGTGAAGCAATTAAGCGAATTTGAAGAAAAATCTTAAGTTCTTCGTGATCCCCCCCCCCCCCGCACTTAGACTCGATTGCGAAGCAATCGGAGCGGGATTGATAGCGAATTTCCACTTCATTTCATCGAATTTTCCCCTTGAACGCCCAACAACCGCTTGAATTGAAGCCCCATTCTTGCGACAATCGGGTTAGTAGTGAGAGTTGATCGATTATCAGGTGGTAATTTGAGTTTTTATTAGGTTTAGATATCTAATTTTGCATTTTAGTTCTTAGTGTTCTTAAATTTTGCCCGATTTCAGTCCGAAATTTGTCTACTTTTGAAAATAGGATATCTCTCTGATTATAATTCCAAATCACTTAATTATGAATTCATTGGATTCCTTATTCAATCAGCTTTTCGTGAATGTAAAATTCGTCGAATTCCGAGTTTATTTGACCCATCAATTTAACGTTTGACCGAGCACTGTTCATTTTCAATCGGAATTTGAACGTTGACTTTCGTGGTCAATTACTTTCAAAATATAAATCAGAATTCGATAATTTTGGTCTCTTAAGAATCCTCTGGTTCTTAGATTTCCATTGATATATAAATTGCAAGATTTTGATATCATTTAACTAGTCAACTTGAAGATTTCCTCTGAGGTGTTCATTTTGGGAATTTTCTGATCTCTGATTTTCGATAATTCATAATAAATCCATTTCTTATCAAAAAATCACGAATTATATATCAATAAATTCTATTTTCTCTCTAATTTCCAAATATATAATTTTTCGTTTATCTTCTGGCACCTTTTTAATTCTCTGATTTAACAGAACTTCGACTATCGGTCAAAGTCAATGCTTTGACTTTGACTTTTGACTTTTCTCTGTCAAATCCGAGAATTCAAATCTTAAAACTTCTTATTTAGTATATTTATATTTTTTATACTAATAACATCTTATTTTTACTTCTTTAAAACCTCTTTCAAACCTAAGTTTGACCATGTCAACTCTACAATTAAAGTCAACCTTGCTCTCTGTGGATCGACCCGATACTTACACTTTACTTGATTTTATATCTTTATCTCTGTGAGTTTGGTTTTCTAAATTTTTTTGACCAACGTTTGTGTGTTTTAACGACCGCACAAAACGCTTAGTCAGGAGGCCATGTCGTATTCTCCAATTTTTCCATTTTTCATAAATCCCTATAGAGTATGGATTTAATTATATTGGCCTTGAAAGAATCTAATTTTTTTGAAAAAAAATTCTAGATTATCATTACTTTCAATAGAAATAATTGATTCGCCCCTTTTAGTAAAGCTAACAAGTTTTTTTCTACACTTGCACTCTCGCAACTTGAATGTCTTATTATACCCAATAAAACCCTCAAGCTTATAATAACATGAAATGGATGATGAAGCGTGGCATGGTATATAATTGCAAAATTGTCAGAAAGTGGGTTTAGAAGATCTCAGAAATATTTTTATACATGACGTAGTCAGATGCTTGTGGTAGTGTCTCTTCTTTAGATTTTTCTCTTTGTTCATAAATTTTTGAGCTGCCTTGCAATAACCACAAAGTTTCATTCTTCAGCTAGACCTCACTTGGATTGCAAGAAAATCAAATAAATTAATCTGTTTATAACTTCATGAATCCATAAATCCTTAGATGATGCAATTTTCTATGACTCCAAGCTTAAAATAATTGGCTCTTCCTCAAAATTCCCTACTTTTGAGACAAGAAACTGCCTTAAAGATATATTTGTCTATATAATGCACATATGAACAGCTTGACCACTCAAAGTTTCTCTAAGTTCCATAACTAAAGCTTAAAATTTGAGTTGTGGGCTTGATTTCTCCAATCAAGTATCTCTTCAATACCATCACAGGCATGAAATCTTTATGCAACCCAAGATCAAACAAAATGTTGCATAATCGAGTTCTATTCAGGTTACAATTAAGTCTCACTTTGCTAGGATTTATTTCTTCCATAATCGCCTCCTCAATGATTTCGGGCTATGTCTTTGAGGAGTTAGGGTGGAATCAATAAGCTCTCTATGCCCCCATGTGAAATGGTGCCTCTCTTTGGCTGCTCTTTATTCCTTTGTTGGCACACTATCCATGATTTTCATATTCTCATCCAAATTCACATCAAAGATCATTCCATCACATGGTCTCACATGATAAGTGTTCTTTGATAACATGCTATTTATGCATGAAATTACATGATTATTAATGCAATTAAAGGCATTAATCATTCCAAATATATGCATGTTATCATATTTTAAGTATATTTCTATCATTTTGTATTATTTCATGTTATGATCTAAAAATATACCAATTTATGCATTATTATACGTAATTAAAAATTATAATATTTAATCCTAATTATAATTGAGATCATAATCATGTTTTGAAGATGAAAATATAAGAGGAAAGATCTTTATTAACATTTATGTATTTTTACAAAGTTATTTAATAAAATACATAAATATATTAAATTAATTAAAATTAATTCTCTTTTTATTTTAATAATTTTCACTTTTTATAATGATAGAATATTCAATTTCTGATCTAACAAAAACAAATTTGAATTAATTTGGAGTTGTATTTTGAAAGTTATGATTTTTATAATTTATAGGAATTTTTCTCGAATTTATATGAATTTATTTCGATTTTTAAGTGATTTAAAATAATTAAAAATATGTAAAAAATTGGTGCATTTATCGCGCGAGCCCACGTGGATGCGACGTGGCACGCAAGGCCATGTGGCAGCGCCACGCGGACCTGCGCGAGTGCCTGCGTGGCACTGAGGTGACGTGTACATATTACATATGGTTATAGTACATATAAGCCATTCCATAGAGGAATATCGCTAACCGTTATATATGACTCACCTTATATACCCGACAAGTCTCCATCTTTTTCTCCGTGTGGGACTATGTTCCCTCAATTTCTTTGATTCCAGGACGCATGGCCCGATATGGCGCGTCGGATGGAATTCGCGATGAGGATCGCGCGTCGATGCGGTGGATGCGAGGTTCACCAGATCTCTAATCACGCACGTGGTTAAAAAGAAGTTTAAGTGAATTAATCTCAGCCCTCCGTCAAGGGAGTTATAACGGCTGAAATCATTCACGACTGATGGATCTCCGATTTAATCACGATCGCACGATGAAAATCCGACGAACGAGAAGAAGCGACGCATCTCTTCACACGCGCGATGTAGACTCATCTCAACCATCCATCTTTGATCGAATGGATGCGAATTAATTACACCGTTTCGATCAACTAAAGCTTCATCGCGACCGTCGATCGCGAGGCGTCTGTTAGATCAATGGTCACGCCCAAAAATTTCTCTTTAAAAACTGTTCTTTGCGATGGAAAGAGGCGCCCGTGAAATTTCGAGAAATTTGAACTGTCTAGACACCCATTATATGTGTCATTTGATTCCTTGTGTTCTTAATGCATTTCCGCATCCAAAGACTACTTGAAATCAAAGTTTGATCGAGAGAGAAGGAAGAAATCACATCTTGAACTTCAAAATTTTGTCTTCAAAAACTTGGAATGAAAAGCCATGCATCCGGCGATTAATTGGATAATTTCGAAGGCTAATTTGGGTTAGATTACGTGTTTTCATCTTAATCATTCATCATTTAGTGTTAATTTTACATTTCGAATAGTAGATTAAGTTTAATTTTGTTTTAATTTTTGTTTTAAATCAATTTCGCGATACGAATTTTCTCGTAACTTCAAACTTCGATTACTCTACGAATTCTTATCCAAATCATATGATTTTTTATTCCGTGGATTCGCAATTGAGTTGTCTTTCTTAATATTATGAATCTCCTAATTTCTAATCTCAATTCGTCGTCCGATTTGACCGAATTTCAAAGATATATCTTAAATTTCCCTATTTCTCCATGGATTCGACCCTTAATTACCATTATACTCTTTAATTAAATTGATTAATCATAAATTGGTAAGTTTAGGACTTTGTTTTGACACTAAATCTTGTGTATTCTACGACCATACAATTTAGACTCGTCATGCCTCTCTTTAGCTGCTCTTTATTCCTTTGCTGGCACACTATCCATGATTTCCATATTCTCATCCAAATTCACATCAAAGATCATTCCATCACATGGTCTCACATGATCACTGTTCTTCTAGTTGGGCAACTCTATGAATATAGGCGAGTTGATATAGTTTAATAGTTATGGACATTTGATAAAATGTTCAATACACTCATATCATGCATTTTATGCATTAATTTTCATGAAAATTATAGCAAATTCTCAGTCTCATGATTTGAAAATATCAATATTCCTTTAAAATAACATTTACTATATTCTAGTTTGTGGGCACTTTCTATTGCCTTTCAGAACCCCTTCCACCATTGCTGCCACCCTCTTCAAGGCTACTGCAAGTAGGCCTTGTTTTTGGGTTTGATGGCATCTTCTTGATCAAATGAGTCGTCACCACTTTCACCCACGGGTCCCTTTGCTCCACCTGCTCCACCGACAATCATGAATACTTTACCACATATATCATCCCCCGTAGAAGCATTCTCCACCACACGACATTCCATCACGAGCCAATTGACACGACCAATGATAACATGTAATCTTAACATGCAATTACACGATTATTAATGCAAATTAAGGCATAAAACATTTCATTTTTATGCATGTTATCATACTTTGAGTGCACATCTATCATTTTATACAATTTTAAGTTATAATCTCAAAATGCACTATTTTAGGGATAATTATGCATTTTTTAAAATATATTTTAGATTTTGATTATTCACATCTATATTTGATATTATAATTAGGTTTTAATGCTAAATAATAAGAGAAAATACTTTTTATATACTCATTTAATGCAGAAGGCTAAATTGCACGAATAGACTTCATGCATAAGGCTAAATTGAATGATATTAGAGAGATTCAATGCCAAAAAAATAGAAAAAAATACAAGAAGTCAGAAATATAAGTTTAAGAAAGGTATATGTATATTAAAAAAAACTAAAACAAATATGATATACGCAATATAGAATAATTCGGGCGAATGAAGAAAACTTAGACCAAAGAGCGAAATGATATGCAGTTGGACATATAGAATATAGAAACGACAGATTAGGAATCGATGGATGTCTGTAAATCAGATAAAAGCCGCAGAGAGGCTTGAGCTTTTAGAATGAGAGAGTGACCGATAGACTATAGAAAAATCAGATAAATAAAAAATCGCAGAGAGGCTTGAGATTTAAGATGAGAGAGTGACCGATAGAATACATGGTTCTTGCTATCAACAGAGTGCAAAAAAAAGCTTCTTTGAATCGACGTCAGACTGTTGCAGGAGGTGAGTCTCATCTGCCACCGTGAAGGAGAATAAGCAGGGAGTTCGTCGTTGTCTCCTTGATCTTGATCACCAAAGTGTCTTGCTTTCAATCTCCAGCCCTTTTCTCTTTCTCAAAATTTCATTGTCTAACCCGATAGCGTCTTTGCGAAATGGTGAAGAGAACCCTAAGTCCTTTGTATACAAGTCAATTTTGAAAAACAATTAAAACGGTAGTTACAATAATACCCTAAATAGTATTAACACTATATAGACTAGATCTAAGCATAAGGGTGATTAAAATATGGGTAGAGATATTAAAATATAAACCTTAAATAAACATAGGCATACTAACAATCTATAGGGGTTATATTTATAGTTAGGATCAGCTATAGAAATAATATAACTAATTTAGTGTATGCATGAGGAGATAAATGAGGGGATTATCGGTGCTTTTCTTGAAATCAAGCACACTCATTAGTAAGTAACTCCAAGATAATAATGGGAAAGATAAAATAGCAATGCTTTAAATTAATAACATATAACATAAAATTAACTATTCAAAATGAAGTTAATTCTCAAGTATATCAGTGGCAATTCAAGAAAGTGTTTACGTCAAAACTATCTCTCTAACATCGTCATCCTTAGATTTTGATTACATGGTTTATTATGGAGATTCAACCTAAAGAGGCATGAGCCAAGCCAAGGGGTGCATGTCCACCAGGGGATGAACACATCCCGCCACCCCCCAGCAAAAGAAAAGATGCAATGGCTACCAGTTAGTTGTGAATCCTCTATTAGCTGAATAGGATGATCTTTCACAAAGACGAGATGGGCCTTCTCCAAAAATGGGCCCTAGCAGGTCCTCATCATGAAGTTACATGTTCTAAGGATGATCTTATCCATGTGGATCCAAACTCCTCGTATATTGATGGGCCAATGATTCTCTTGGCATATGGAATGACAGACCATGTATATATCCATTAATGGGATCCATTTATCTTTGAAACATAAATAAGTGTAGGCCCATAAGAAAAATAATTACAGAAGATATTGATGGTCAAAATAGGGTCAAGTTTCTAAAAGTAAGACACATTTTTAAGTATTGGCCGATTATGATGCTAAAAAAATACATAATGAACATATTATTAATTTTATTGGTATACATAATGAATATTCAACTAAGATCAAATTACCATATTCGGTAAATTGAGATCAAAATGATCAAATATTCAACTTACTAAATTTAGAAACCATTTTACTTGTGCAGGTTTTGAGGTTTGAGAAGTGTCTCAAGCACTATGTCAATCATATCGATGATAGTCTAGACATAACATGAAATGATAACTAAATTTATAATTTGACTCAAAAATCATAATTATGCCCTACTTTTGTTGGGAAAAAGAAAATAAATGAAAAACTATTTACTAAATAATCTATTGAGAACTATCATGATGATCAATTAAATGAAGGACAATGATATTTTCATCCAACCATTTACTGTTTCTATAGTGAAGGATTATTTTACCCACCATGCTCTTAAAATTTTCAATTTAAAATTAGATTTAGATAAATTATAGAAGATGTGGGGAAATGACATTTTATTGGAAGCGTCATCGTATTATTATGGTTAAAAATGTCTGAAATATTCTACTTAACTTTTGATTTTCCAGATATAACCATCTTCGTCAGATGTTTATTCTTAGAGGAGAGAGAGAGAAATTTGGTCGACTACTGAGCTGAAATATTGTTGTTATCGCCTGGCTGCAACTGGCTGTCACCGCCAGACGTCTTCCTTTTCCTGTCGCAGAGAAGATGCGAAATAAAATCCACCTGGCTAGAGATAGAAACGAAGATTGACAACGCGGGGAGATTATCGGACGACCACCCGTTGATGATTTCTTCCTGCTTATCGAGTCGATAATCGATATTCTGTGAAGTGTAGAGAGAGAGATAGAGACACAGAGCAGGAGATAGAAAGATGGCCGGTGGTATCACAGATGTGACTCGTCGAGAGAGAAAAGCAGATACCAGAGAAGGAAATATTAAACAGGATTAACTTGCGATCGACGGATTCTGGGCGGCGCCCGCACCCACCTCTGAACTGACCTGCCCCGGTGCCACCTTTGACGCGAGACCTGACGAATCCAGCTGGCTCAAAAAACCCATGAAATTCAATTAATTAATACTATAATTCCAACATGGGACCGAAAGCTACGACTTTAATTCTCTGAGTTTTAACTTTAATTCAAAAAATTGGATTTCAAGCAAATTTCAAATGGGTTTTAACATTAATACGCAAAATTTTGGTTACGGATGCAAATTAGAAATTTTCCGTGTATGGAGAAATTGTCAGGAAACCTCCAAGGATTATAATTTATACGTTGTTTAATCCTCTGCGGCGTCTAAAACTTCGTCTTTTAGCTAAATACTCAAACTTTGCGGGCTTATACGTGCATGATTGACTCTTTCCATGTTTGGTGCTCGGAAGTGGTCCGGATAGCGCGAGTAATGGTCAAGAATCCCAGGGGGGACTTCGTTTTCGAGCGCGAACTTTCGGCAGCCGCTCAAGTCCCCACCAAGATGGACGGCGAGGACTGTGACCCACGTCCTTAGCCGCTTGGGCGTCGCCTTGCGCTTCGAAGCTGATGACCCCATCCGTTTTTAATTAGACTCCTACTTTCAGTGTCTGTCAGCCTGACTTGTCGTCAACTTGGCCTTAGTCGCATTTCCCACGTCAGATGGTGCCACTCTCTCTCTCTCTTCTCTCGCTCCTCTCTCTCTCTCTCTAAATCATATCGCTAAACAATTTCACGTTCACCAACTGCTAAAGGTGCAGGTCCCTCATGCTTCTACAGAAACGTACTCATAGATACGGAGAGAGAGAGGTTGGAGACAGAGAAAAAGGAGGAGAGAGTAGAGAGAGAAAGATGGGAAGATTGGAAACGGCCACAAAGCCAGCGCATGGCAGGACAGGGAGCTCGTCAGCAGGTGGAATAAATAATTTTTGTTGGTTGATTAGGACACTCAAGAAGTGGAAGAGAACACCACGACATAAGACCGATGACTCTGAGCCACTTCACCGCAGAAAATTCAGACGGAGAGAGAAGTTAGCTTACACCGAAGTTCAGAGCTTGCAGAGAGGAGAAAAATCTCTGCCCTGCAGATAGCTCCTTCTCCAATGGCGACCATAGGAGGAGAGGTCAGTACTTTATCTCTCTATCTATCTACCTATCTCTCTCTCTCTCCCTCTCTCAAGACCTTCATTGCGAAATAAAGAATGTAAGGATTGCTCTTTATTAAAATCTAGAGGATGAGTGTGGATCATCTCTTTCTTTAGAATATGCCGAATCAAATCCATCAATTAGAATTCATGTCTCCAGAAAAAATTGACGTAACACAGGATAGAGGATGTATCACTAACCATCAATGGATCACACATGCTTCTTTCATCATGGCTTAAACTTTCAGATTCTACTTTACTCTGTATGCATCATAAGATGACAGAAGTCAACCAATTCCCACGTCTTCTTATTCGCAATCTCACTCATTTCTTCTTGCATGGCATTTCTCGATTCATTAAACCATGAACTTCAGACTGAATTTGATAGAAACATCTCGGGTTCATCTTTCTGCATGAACGTCTAAAATTTCTTGGAACATGAAAGGACATCTGAGTTGCTCATGTTTAAATGAACATGGTTCCTAAATCGATAAGATTAACATTGCTTCTTCATTTCCTGTTACTTCCCCACCCTCCCAGCGTTCATCTGAAACAACCAATGAAAGAAGCCAAATAAGCGCATTCGATAAGCCCGAAGATGAATCTTTACAGTCGGCTGATCTCAAGATTAAAGAGCACAAGCCCATAAAGCAAGCGATATCTGATGATGATCAAACCTCATTCAAGGATATCGTTGACCATGTCAAAACTCCAAAGTCAAACTCGCAGAGTGTTGCCCTTCTAGCGGGCTCTGAAGAAAAATCCTCAGAACCTGCCGCTGATGATGTATCTGCACAAATCCCTGAAGAAGAGAAACGAGAAAGTGCACAATCTTCAGACCCAGAAGGGTCGAATGGGCCTCCAAAGACAAATGTCCCAAGAACTGAACTTTCCCAAGTGGGAACAGAGAATGCCCTCCAGGAAGATAACGCACAATTCGAAGAAGAAACTGAGAATGTTGACTATAAGGTAGAGGAGAAATTTGAAGAACAGTATGAGAACTCGGTCCCCAACAAGAAGGTGAGGATCAAAGTAAATGCTCACAGTTTCTTTTCTAACTTTTTTTCAAAAATTTTAATCACATTGCAAGAAGTTTCATTTTCATGAGCTCATTTGCTTGCTCTCTCAATTAATGACAGCTGCACAAGGATGTCACCATCGCTGAGAATGAGGTGAGAAGCTGTTCTGGATATGAAATAGATAAATAAGTAAAAAAACTTCATGATAACTTTCATTTTATCATTTCAAAAGTGGCCAGAGTATTGGAATCCTGTTACCAGAATCAATTTAATAAAAAAATGAAACATGATTGTTTCATAAAGACAATAACTGTCGATTTAAATGCTACATAACTGTCAGATAATTATCGCTAATGGGTCGGATCTTATCTATTATCAGATCCGTTACCCAATATCATATCGGATGGTCTAATTAGCCGTTGGATGATTAGACGGCTAAATAGCCGTTATAACTATCCGTCGCTGTACCTTAGTTAATCTGTATAAATAGCTATCTTCATTAATGGAAAAATACCTTTCTTTTACCTTCGGGATACGTGTTTTTCTCTCCTGCATTCGGAATCTTTACAATAACACAAGGGTTCATATAAACTTTAGCAGAATCCAAACAAAGAAGAATACCAATAACTAGCTGCTGCAAAACTGGGCAGGGGGGAAGTCATGACATTTCCATTTGTTTTCCATAGTCAAAGTAGAGTTTAGTAGCAATATATTTATCTAACTTTGTGGGCATGTAATCCAATCTAGATATCAGATGAAGGGAAATTGACCAAGGAGACGAGTGAAAATACACCTGAGGAAAAGAGACCAGTAACAACTGCTATGGAGCCCGAGGTATGAAATCTGAAGAACTATGCTGTGAGCATTGTTTATCAATCCATTTTTCACACACTAATAAACATCATTACATAACATAGAGGAAATCCATTACTGGAGATATAAATTAGACTGTGACATTAAACAAAGTAGTAAAAGAAAATGCTGCTTCTGATAAGGAAACTCTTGACCTTGATGAATCTACAACACACCAGGTAAAAGATAAGGTGATAATACCTTCACCAACACAAGACACAGACAGATTAAAAGATGCCACTGAACAAGATGGTCAAGATGACGTTGCCCTTGAGGCTGTCGAGCAAATCAACAAATGCAGAAGAACGCACCAAGACTTCCGCCACATCCTTCGAACGACCAACACAACCGCCCACCCAACTAGAGGAACAGAATGACATAAAAGACTCCAGCAGCAGCACATGCGATATCACAAACCTAGATGATAGCCCACTGCCAGCCTCCAAACCCACAGATGAGAAAGATGGACAAGATGCAATGTCATCCTCACCCTCACAAAATATCAAGCAACTGCAAGAGCCAAATGAACCAACTAGTGAAGAAGATGGGGACCAAAACCCCATTGATGCATATATCAAATCGCAAACCAAGGAAGAGGGGAATGAGAACCCCACCATACTCATTAAAGAGCCAGCACAACAGCAGGACACACTTGTCGAGGACAGGGGCAGCACAAAACATGTAAGCAATGGCACTCCAGATATTACTAATGCTGAAGATATCCCTGTAGACGGGGAAGAAGAAGATCAAGTGATAACATCTTCAGCGACACAAGACACCAACAAATTAGACAATGCCACTGAACAAGATGGTCAAGACCACATTGCCCTGCAAACCGTCGAGACCATGAAAACTGACAATGAAAGCACCCACCCGTCTGCAACCACCATTGCAGAAACAAGACAACTGCACACCCAAGACGAGAAACAAAACAACATAAAAGACTACAGCAGTAGCACCCCAGATATCATAAATCTAGATGATATTCCTCAACGAGCCTGCCAACCAACAGATGACAAAGATGAACATGATATATTACCATCCACACCACGAAAAAACACCGAGCCACTACAAGAGGCAAGCGAACAACCTAGTGAAGACAACTGGGCCCAAGAACCCGTCAATGCACACATTGCAGCACAGAGCAAGGAAGAGTTCAGTGAGAATCCCACCATTCCAGTCGAAGAACCAACACAACTGCACACTCTCATAGAGGACCAGACAGACACAAAAGACATAAGAGATTACACTCCAGAAGTCACTTATGCTGCAGATATCCTTATACAAGCCTTTGAAGCTGTAGGTAAGGAAGAAGATGAAGTGGATACATCTTCAGCCACGCACGACACCAACAGATTAAAAGACATCAATAAACAAGATGGTCAAGATGATGTTGCCCTAGATGTCGTGGATACTGTAAAAACTGACGAAGAACCCACCCAAACTTCCCCCACTACCTTGCTAGGACAAACACAACTGGGCGCCCAAGTTCAGGAACAGGACGACATCAAAAACTCCAGCAGCAACACGCGTGATATCACAAACCTAGAAGATGTCTCCCTGCAGGCCTCCCAACCCACAGATGATGAAGATGAACATGATATACTACCATCTTCACCCCCACAAGACACTGAGCAACTGCAAGAATCAAGCAAAAAACCTAGTGAAGATGATGGGGCCCAAGAACCCATGAATGCACATATCATCCCAAAAAGCAAGGAAGAGTCCAACAAGAACCCCACCATGGATATCGAAGAACCATTACAACCAAACAATCTCATCAAGGACCAGGCCGACACAATACAGGTAAATGATAACACTCTAGTTTTTTCTAATGTCGCAGATATCCATGTACAAGCCTTCCAAGCTATAGGCAAGGAAAAAGAAGCTGTAGTGGATACATCTTCAGCCACACACGACGCAGAACAATTAAAAGATGCCACTAAACAAGATGATCAAGACCACATTTCCTTGGAATCCATCGATACTGCCAAAACCATGGAAGACTGTACCCACACCTTTGCCGCCACCGACAAAGAATCAACCCAACCACAACCCCAAGTTGAGGAACAGAACAACATCAAAGACTCTAGCAGCAGCGCCCGAGATATTAGTGACTTAGAAGATGCCCCCCCACATGCCTCCAGACCCATAAATGAGGAATATGAACAAGATATAGAACCATCTTCACCCCCACAAGACACCGAGCAGCTGCAAGAACCTAGTGAAGACAACAGGGGCCAAGAACCCTTCAGTGCACACACCACCCAACCACGCAAGGAAGAGTCCAATGAGACTCCCACCATGACTATCAAAGAACCAACACAACCACATAATCTCATCAAGGACCACGCCGACACAAAACAGGTAAGCAATAATACTCTAGTTTTTACTAACGCTGCAGATATCCCTGTACAAGCCATCCCAGCTGTAGGTAAGGAAGAAGAATATGAAGTGGAAACATATTCAGCCTCACAGCATGCTGACTTATTAGAAGATGCCACTGAACAAGATGGTAGAGACGACGCTGCCTACAAACGTCAATGAGACATTGAGAACCGCGGAAGAAAACACCGATACTTCTGCAATATCCATCGAAGAACCAACAAAAATGCACACCGAACTCAATGAACAAAATGACATAAAAGACTCTAACAGCAGCTCGAAAGATATCACAAACCTAGAAGACGTTCACCTGCGAGCCTACCAACCTAATGATAAGGAAGTCAAACAAGATAGAATACAATATTCACCCCCACAAGACACCGAGCAATTGCAAGGGCCAAGTGAACCAACTAGTGAAGAAGACAGGGCCCAAGACCCCATCAATGCACACAGCACCACACAATGCAAGGAAGAGCTCGTTCACAATCCCATAGTGCCTGTGGAAAAATCAACTCAACCGCACACCCTTGTCAAGGACCAGGGTGACGCAAAAGACAAAAGCGATGACACTCCAGATGTAACTATCACTGACGATATCCCTGTGCAAGGCTTAAAAACTATATGTGATGAAGAAGAAGATGAAGTGGAAACATCTTCAGCCTCACAAGATGCAGATAGATTGGAAGATGCCACTGAACAAGATGGTCAAGACAACGATGCCCTTGAGGCTGTCGAGAAATCAACAACTACAGAAGAATGCACCAAAGACTTCTGCCACATCTGTTGAACAACCAAAAAAACAGCACACCCAACTAGAAGAACAGAATGACATAAAAAACTCCAGCGGCAGCACATGCGATATCACAAACCTAGATGACATCCCCCTGCTAGCCTTCAAACTCACAAATGAGGAAGATGAACAAGATGTAATACCACCCTTACCCCCACAAAACATTGAGCAACTGCAAGAGCCAAGTGAACCAACTAGTGAAGACAATGAGGACCAAGACACCATCAATATGTACATCACTGTAAACAGCAAAGAAGAGCTCAATGAGAACCCCACCATGCTCATAAAAGAGCCTGCACAACCGCACACCCTCATCGACAACCAGAGCACTATAGAAGACACAAGCGATGGCACTCTAGATGTTACCAATACAGAAGATATCTTTATTCAAGTCTTAAAAGTCATTCCCAAGAAAGAAGAAGATGAAGTGGAAACATCTTCAGCCTCACAGGATGCCAACAGATCAGAAGACACTATTAAACAACATCATCAAGACAAAGTTGTCATGGAAATCGTCATGACTGCAAAAACCATGGATGAATGCACCTACAGTAGTACCATCACCCTCGAAGAACACACACAACCACACACCCAAGACAAGGAACAGAACAACATAAAACACTCGAGCAGCATGCAAGATATTATAAACCTAGATGACGTCCCTCGGGGAGCCTCCCAAGCCACAAATGAGATAGATGAACAAGATACTATACCACTTTCTTCCCCAAAAGACACCAAGCAACTACAAGAGCCAAGTGAACCAACTAGTAAAGACATTGGGGACCAAGACCCTGTCAATGCACACATCACTGCACAAAACAAGGAAGAGCTCACAGAAAACCCCGCCAAGCTAGCCAAGGAATTTGATCAACAGCATACCCTTGTTGAGGACCAGGCCCACACAAAAGACCTAAGCAATGACACTCCGGATGTTACTAACACAGAAGATATCCCCATACAAGCCATCAAATCTTTAGACATGGAAGAAGAAGATGAATTGGTGACATCTTCAGCCACACAAGACACTGACAAATTAGAAGATGCCACTAAACAAGATAGACAAGAAAATTTTCCCCGTGCAAGATGTTGAGACCACAAAAACTGAGGAAGAATGCACCCAAACTTTTGCCATGACCTTTGAAGAACTAACACAACTACACACCAAAGTCAAGGAACAGAACTACATAAAAGACTCCAGCATGCGAGATCTCACGAACTTAGATGGTGTCCCCTTGCAAACCTCCCAGCCCAAAGATGAGGAACATGAACAAGATATAATACCACCTTCAATACAAAAAGACATTGAGCAATTGCAAGAGCCCAGTGAACAAAATGGTAAAGACAACGGGGTCGAAGATCCTATCGATGCACACATCACCACACAAAGCCAGGATGAGCTCAATGAAAACCCTATCAAATCCACCAAGGAACCAAATCAACTGCACATCCTCATCGAGGACCAGGGTGACACAAAACATGTTAGCAAAGACACCGAACATGTTACAAAAGCTAAAGATATCCCCATACAAGTCTTCGAAGTTGTAGACAAGGAAGAAGAAGATAAAATGGTAACCTTTTTAGCCTTAAAGAAAGCAAACAGATTAGAACACCCCATTGAACAAGATGGTCAAGATGACATTGCCCTAGAAGCTATTGAGACTGAAAAATTTGAGGAAGAATGCACCAACACTTCCACCACAACTGTTGAAGAATCAACACAAGATGTAGACAAGGAACAAATTGACATAAAAGACTCCAGCAGCAGCACCCGAGATATCACAAACCTAAAAGACACCCTCCTGCAAGCCTCCCAACCCACAGATGAGGAAAATGAACATGATATAATGCCACCTTCACCCCCACAAGACACTAAGCAACTACAAGAGCCTTGTGAACCAACTGGTGAAGGTTATGGGGACCAAGTCCATCTCCCCCAGCAACTACAAGATGCACCAATCAATCAACAGAGGAAGGAAGAGTTTAACGAGAACCCCACCACCCCTTCAGAAGAACCAACACAACTTCACACCTTCCTCAAGGGCCAGCTCGACATACAAGGCATAAGCAATGAAAATCCAGATGATACTAATGTTGTACATATCCCCCTACAAGCCTTCCAAGCTGTGGGTGATAATGAAGAAGATGAAGTTGTACTATCTTCAGCCACACATGATGCTGACAAATTAGAAGATGCTATTGAACCAAATGTTCAAGATGACATATCTGTGGAAGTCGTCGAGACCACAAAAGCCAAGAAAGAACCCACCCAAATAACCCCCACCACCCTCCAAGAACAAACACAACTGCGCACACAAGTTGAGGAACAAAACGACACCCTACACAGAAAGGAAGAGCTCAATAAAAAAACTACCCTCGTCGAGGACCCAGGCAACATAAAAAACATAAGCAAAGACACTCCAAAATGTTAGTAATGCTGAAGATATCCCCGTTCAAGCCTTAAAAGTTGTAGAAGAGGAAAAAGAAGATGAAGTGGTAACATCTTCAGCCACAAGAGACATCAACAAATTAGAATACGCAACTGAACCAGATGGTCAAGATGATATTGCCCAAGAAGCCATGAAGACCACCAAAACTGATGATGAACACACCTACACTTCAGCCACCACCTTCAACAAACCAACACAACCACACACCCAAGTTGAGGGAGGGAATGATATAAAAGATTCCAGAAGCAGCATGCAAGTTATTACAAACCTAGAAGACCACCCCCCACAAGCCTCCCAACTCACACATGAGGAATATGAACAAGATACAACACCATCTTTACCCCCACAAGACACCAAGCTGCAAGAACTAAATGAACCAACAAGTGAAGTCGAAAAGGCCCAAGGCCTTGTTGATGCACACATAACTGCACAATGCAAAGAAGAGCTCAATGAAAATCTCACTATGCCCATCGAGGAACCAGCACAGCCACAAACCCTCCTCAATGACAAGAGCAATGCAAAAAACGTAAGCAATGACATTTCACATATTACCAATGCTGAATATGTCCCCCTTCAGAAACTTCAAGAGCCAAGCGAACCAATTGGTAAGGACAATGGGGCCAAAGACCCCGGTGATGCACACATCACCGCACAAATCAATGAAAATCTCATTGAAAACCCCAGCATGCCTATCAATGAACGAGCACAACTGCACACCCTCGATCGAGGGTCATGGCGACTCAAAAGATGCAAGCAATGCCACTTCAGATATTACTAATGTTGAAGATATCCCAGCACAAGCCTTCCAAGCTGTGGGCGAGACAAAGAAGATGAAGAGGTAACATCTTCAACCTCACAAGATGGAGATGATCTAGAAGTCACAATTGAACCACATGTTGAAGATGATAGTTGTGGAAGTCGTCGAGACCACAGAAATCGAGGAACAACCCACCCAAACATCCCCCACCACCCTCGAAGAACCTACACAATCCCACGGCCAACTAGAGGAACAGAACAACATCAATGACTCCAATAGCGACACGTATGATATCAAACTTCTAGAAGACGTTCCCTTGCACGCCTCCCAACTTATAGATGCCAAGGATGAACAAGATAGAATACCATCTTCACCTGCTCAAGACACCCAGCAACTTCAAGAGCCAAGCAAACCAACTAGTACGTACAATGAAACTGAAGACCCTGTTGATGCACACATCGCTGCACAAACCCACGAAGAGCTAATTGAGAACCCCATCGTGCCCATCGATGAACGAGCACAATTGCACACCCCCATCGGGGGTCAAGGCAACATAAAAGATGCAAGCGATGACACTCCAAATATTACTAATACTGAAGATATCCAAATACAAGCCTTCCAAACGGTGGGCGAGACAGCAATTGATGAACTACTAACATCTTCAACCTCACAACATGCGGACAATCTAAAAGTCACAATTGAACTACATGTTCAAGATGATGTTGTCGTGGGAGTCCTCAAGACCATAGCAGTCGAGGAACAACCCGCTCAAACATCCCCTACCACCCTTGAAGAACCAACACAATCATACGCCCAACTCAAGGATCAGAATGACATCAAAGACTCCAATAGCGACATGCGTGATATCACAAATTCAAAAGACGTTCCTTTGCAGGCCTCTCAACTCACATATGACAAGGATAAACAAGATACAGTACCATCTACACCAGCTCAAGACACCCAACAACTTCAAGAGCCAAGTGAACCAATTGATAAGGACGATGAGAACGAAGACCCCATTGATGCACACATCACCACACAAACTGACGAAGAACTCACTAAGAACCCCACCGTGCCCGTCAATGAACGAGCACAACCACATACTCTCGTCGAGGGCCACAACGACTCAAAAGGTGCAAGAGATGACACTCCAAATTTTACTAATGTTGAAGATATTCCGAAACAAGTTTTCCATGTCGTGGGCGACATAGCAACAGATGAACTGGTAACATCTTCAACCTCACAAGACAGGGACAATCTACAAGTCATAATTCAACCACATGTTCAAGACGATGTTGTCATCTTTACCACAAAAGTTGAGGAACAACTCATGCAAACATCCCCCACCACCCTCAAAGAACCAACACAATCTCACGCTCAACTTGAGGAACAAAAGGACATCAAAGACTCCGGCAACGACACACATGATATAGCATATCCAGAAGACGATCCCTTGCAGGCCTCCCAACGCACACATGACAAGGATGAGCAAGATACAATACCATCTTCACCTGATCAAGACGCCCAAAGACTTCAAGAGCCAAACAAACCAATTGGTAAGTACGATGAGACCGAAGACCCCATTGATGAACACATTGTCTGCACAAACCCATGTAGAGCTCACTGAGAACACCATTGTGTCGATCGATGAACAAGCACAACTCCACACCCTCGTTGAGGGACAAGGCGACACAAAAGGTGCAAGTGATGACACTCTAAGTATTACAAATGTTAAAGATATCATCATACAAGTCTTCCAAACCGTGACCGAGATAGTGACAAATGAAATTGTAACATCTTCAACCTCACAAGACATGGACAGTCTAAAAGTCACAATTCAACTACATGTTCAAGACAACGTGATAGTGGAAGTCATCAAGACAACAAAAGTCAAGGAACAACCCACCCAAATATCCCCTACCACCCTCAAAGAACCAACACAACCGCACACCCAACTCAAAGGAACAAAATACAATCAATCGACTCCAGCAGCGACATGCGTGATATCACAATTCTAGAAGACATTCTCTTGCACGGCTCGCAACTCACAAAGGACAAGGATGAACAAGACACATTACCATCTTTACACGCTCCAGACACCCAACAACTTCAAGAGCCAAACAAACACACTAGTAAGGACCATGACACTGAAGACCCCATTGATGCGCACATCACCACACAAACCCACAAAGACCTCACTCCGAACCCTATTGTGCCCGTCAACAACCAACCACAACTGCACACCCTCATCGAAGGCCAAAGCGACTCAAAATATGCAAGCGATGACACTCCATATATTACTAATGCTGAAGATATCTCCTTACAAGCCCTCGAAACCATGGCCCAGACAAGAAATAAATTGGAAAAATCTTCAGCTGCACAAGATGCGAACAATCTAAAAGTCACCATTCAACCACATGTTCAAGACAATGTTGTCGTGCAAGTCGTCGAGCCCGCAAAAGTCGAGGAAAAATCCCCCCAAACATCCCCCACTTCCCTCGAAGAACCCACACAATCCCACGCTCAACTCGAGGAACAGAACGACCCCAAAGATTCCAACAGCGACATGCGTGATATCACAATTCTAGAAGACGTTCCCTTGCAAGCTTCTCATCTCACAGATGACAACCATGAACAAGATACAATACCATCTTCGCGCCTCCAAGACACACACCAACTTCAAGTGGTAAGCGAACCCATGGGTAAGGATGATCGGGACAAAGGCCCCATTGATGCACACATCATCGCCCAAACCCATGAAGAGCTCACTCAAAATCCTCACCAAGCCCATCCATGTACCAGCTCAACTACAAACCCTCGTCGAGGGCCAAGGCCACACAAACCCTGTAGGCGATGACACTCAAGATATTTCTAATGCTGAAGATATCTCAGTACAAGCCTCCCAAGCTGTCAGCCAGACAACACTACATCAAGTGATAACATCTTCCGTCTCACAAGGTGTGGACATTCTAGAAGTCACCATTCAACCACATGTTCAAGACGATGTTGTCGTGCAAGTCGTGGAGGCCATAAAAGTCCAGGAACAACCCACCCAAACATCCCCCACCACCCTCGAAGAACCAACAATATCCCACGCCCACCTCGAGGAAAAAAATGACACCAAAGACTCCAGTAGCGACACGTGTGATATCACAATTCTAGAAGACGTTTCCTTCCAAGCCTCTCAACTCACAAATGAAAATGATGAACAAGATACAATACCATCTTTGCGTGTTCAAGACTTCCAACAACTTTCAAGAGGCAAGCAAACCAATTGGTAAAGACGTCGGTGAAAAAGGCCCAATTGATCCACACATCATTGCCCAAACCCACGAAGAGCTCATTCAAAACCTCACTGAGCCTATCCATGTACGACCTCAACTAGCACACCCTCGTCGAGGGCCAAGGCCACACAAACCCTGCAGGCGATGACACTCCAGATATTTCTAATGTTGAAGATATCTCAGTACAAGCCTCCCAAGCTGTCAGCCAAACAACACTACATGAAGAGGTAACACCTTCAGCCTCACAAGATGCAAACACTCTAGAAGTCACCATTCAACCACAAGTTCAAGATGACATGGTCGTGGAAGTCATCAAGACCATAAAAATTGAGGAACCCACCCGAACATCCCCCACCACCCTTGCAGAACCAACACAATCCCATGCCGAAGTCGAGGAACAAAAAAATGTCAAATACTCCAGCAGCAATCTGTGTGATATCACCAACTCGCAAGACGTCCCGCTGCAGGCCCCCCAACTCATAGATGACAATGATGAACAAAATTATAATTTCATCTTTACCCGCTCGAGACACCCAACAACATCTAGATTCAAGCCAACCAATTGGTAAGGACTATGGGGCTGAAGACCCCGTTGATGCACACATCACTCCACAAACCAAGGTCGAGCTCATTCAGAGCCCCACTATGCCTATCAATGAACGAGCACAATTGCACACCCTTGTCGAGGGCCACGACAACCCAAATGAAGCAACCGATGACACTCGAGATATTCCTAATGCTAAAGATATCCTAGTACAAGCCTTCCAAACTGTCAACAAGAAAGAAGAAAATCAAGAGGTAACATCTTCAACCTCACAAGACACGAACAATCAAGACGTGACAATTGAAACACATATTCAAGACGACATGGTCATGGAAGTTCTCGAGACCACAAAAACCAAGCAAAAACCCACCCAAACATCCCCCACCATCCTTGAAGAACCAACACAATCCCATGCCCAACTTGAGGAACAAAACAATGTCAAAGACTCGAACGCCAATCTGTGTGATATTATCAACCAGCAAGATGCCCCCTTGCAAGCCTCCCAACTCACAAATGACAATGATGAACAAGATACAATATCATCTTCACCTACTCAAGACACCCAACAACTTCAAGACCCAACTAGTAAGGACGATGGGGCCGAAGACCCTGTGGATGCACACATCACTCCACAAGCAAACATCAAGCTCACTGAGAACCCCATTGTGGCCCTCATTGGACAAGCACAACAGCACACCCTCGTCCAGGGCCAAGCATACTCAAAAGATATAGGCAATGACACTCCAAATATTACTAATGCTGAAGATATCACATTACAAGCCTTCAGAGCTATGGGAGAGACAACATCACATGAAGTGGTTACATTGTCAGCCTCACAAGACGCAAACAATCTAAAAGTGACAATTGAACTGGATGCTCAAGACAATGTTGCTAGGGAAATCGTCCAGACAACTAAAGTCGAGAAAAAACTGTCCCAAATATCATCTACTACCCTCAAACAGCGCACACAACCGCATGCCTTAGCCCAAAAGCAAAATGAAATAAAAGACTATAGCAGCAATATCTGTGAACTTATCAACAAACAAGATGTCCCCCTCCAAGCCTCCCAACTCATAGATGACAAGGATGAACAAGACACAATACCATCTTCACCCGCTCAAGACATCCAGCAACTTCAAAAGCCAAGCGAACCACTTAGTAAGGACAATGGGGCCAATGAATTCGTTGATACACACATCACCACACAAACAAATGTGGCGTTCCCTGAGAACGCCACTGTGTTCGTCCAACTGCACACCCTCGTCGAGGGCCAAGCCGACTCAAAAGATACAACCGATGACAATCTAACTATTACTAATGTTGAAGATATCACAATACAAGCCTTCCAAGCTGTGGGCACGACAATAGCAGATGAAGTGCTAACCTCTTCACCCTCACAAGGCATAAACAATCTACAAGTGACGATTGAATCAGAACTTCAAGACAATGTTGTCGGGGATGTCGTCGAGACATCAAAAGTCGAGGAACAACTGACCCAAACATCCTCCACCACCCTCGAAGAACCAACACAACTGCGTTCCCTAGTCCAGGAGCAAAATGGTACCAAAAGACTGCAACAGCAATATGTGTGAAATTACCAACCCACAAGATCTCCTCCAGCAAGCTTCCCAACTCACAGATGACAAGGATGAACAAGACACAATATCATCTTCCCCCACTCAAGACACCCAGCAACTTCAAGACCTCAGCAAACAACCTAATAAGGACGATGGGGCCGAAAACCTTGTTGATGCACACATCACCGCACAAACAAATGTTGAGCTCACCGAAAACCCCACCGTACTCGTTGATGAACAAGCACAACCACACACCCTCGTAAAAGGCCACAGCTACTCAAAAGATGCAAGCGATGACACTCCAGCTTTTACTAATGTTGAAGATATCCAAGTACAAGCCTTCCAAGCCTTCCAAGCCACAGGCGTGAAAGAAGAAAATGAAGAGTTAAAATCTACCGCCTCACAACACGCGGAAAATCTAAAAGTGAATACTCGACCCCATGCTCAAGACCACATTGCCATAGTAGCTGTCGACACCACAAACATTGAGGAAGAACCCATCCAAACATCTTCCTCCACCCTCGAAGAACCAACACAATCGCGTGCCCTAGTCGAGAAGCAAAATGGTACCAAAGACTGCAACAGCAATATGTGTGAAATTACCAACCCACAAGATCTCCTCCTCCAAGCTTCCCAACTCACAAATGACAAGGATGAACAAGACATAATATCATCTTCCCCCGCTCAAGACACCCAGCAATTTCAAGATCCCAACAAACCAACTAATGAGGACAATGGGGCCGAAGACACCGTTGATGCACACATCACCGCACAAACAAATGTTCAGCTCACCGAGAACCCCATTGTGCTAGTAGATGAACCACCACAACCACATACCCTCGTAGAAGGCCACACCTACTCAAAAGAAGCAAGCGTTGACACTCTAGCTTTCACTAATGTTGAAGATATCCAAGTACAAGCCTTTCAAGCCTTCCAAGCCATGGGCGAGAAAGAAGAAGATGAAGAGTTGAAAGCTACAGCCTCACAAGACGCGGAAAATCTAAAAGTGACCACTAAACAACATGTTCGAGACCACGCTGCCATAGTAGCTGTCGACACCACAAACCTTGAAGAAGAACCCATCCAAACATCCTCCTCCACCCTCGAAGAACCAACACAACCCCATGCCTTAGTCGAGGACCATATCAATATCAAAGACTCCAACAGCACGCGTGATATCACAAATCTAGAAGATGTTCTCTTGCAGCCCTCGCAACTCACAAATGACAATGATGAACAAGACACAATATCATCTTCACCCACTCAAGACACCAAACAACTTCAAGACCCAAGCGAACCAACTAGTAGGGACGATGGCGCCCAAGACCTCGTGGATGCACACATCACTCCACAACCCAACATCGAGATCACTCAGAATGCCACTTTGTTCGTCGATGGACGAGCACAACTGCACACCCTCGTCGAGGGCCAAGCCGACTCAAAAGATGCAAGCGTTGACACTCCGGCTTTCACTAATGTTGAAGATATCCAAGTACAAGCCTTTCAAGCCTTCCAAGCCATGGGCGAGAAAGAAGAAGATGAAGAGTTGAAAGCTACAGCCTCACAAGACGCGGAAAATCTAAAAGTGACCACTAAACAAGATGTTCGAGACCACGCTGCCATAGTAGCTGTCGACACCACAAACCTTGAAGAAGAACCCATCCAAACATCCTCCTCCACCCTCGAAGAACCAACACAACCCCATGCCTTAGTCGAGGACCATATCAATATCAAAGACTCCAACAGCACGCGTGATATCACAAATCTAGAAAATGTTCTCTTGCAGCCCTCGCAACTCACAAATGACAATGATGAACAAGACACAATATCATCTTCACCCACTCAAGACACCCAAACAACTTCAAGACCCAAGCGAACCAACTAGTAAGGACGATAAGGCCGCAAGACCCCGTGGATGCACATATCACTCCACAACCCAACATCGAGCTCACTCAGAATGCCACTTTGTTCATCGATGGACGAGCACAACTGCACACCGTCGTCGCGGGCCAAACGGACTCAAAAGATACAAGTGATGGGAATCTAACTATTACTAATGCTGAAGATATCACAATACAAGCCTTCCAAGCTGTGGGCAAGACAATAGCAGATGAACTGCTAACATCTTCACCCTCACAAGGCACAAACAATCTACAAGTGACGATTGAATCAGAAACTCAAGACAATGTTGTCCGGGATGTCGTCGAGCCATCAAAAGTCGAGGAACAACTGACGCAAACATCCTCCATCACCCTCGAAAAACCAACACAACCGTGTGCCATAGTCGAGGAGCAAAAAGGTACCAAAGACAGTAGCAGCAATATGAGTGAAATTACTAACCCACAAGATCTCCTCCTCCAAGCTTCCCAACTCATAGATGGCAACGATGAACAAGACACAATATCATCTTCCCCCGCTCAAGACACCCAGCAACTTCAAGACCCCAGCAAACCAACTGATAAGGACGATGGAGCCGAAGACCCCGTTGATGCACACATCACCGTACAAACAAATGCTGAGCTCACCGAAAACCCCACTGTGCTCGTTGATGAACCACCACAACTACACACCCTCGTAGAGGGCCACACCTACTCAAAAGACGCAAGCGATGACATTCCATCTTTTACTAATATAGAAGATATCCTAGTACAAGCCTTTCTAGCCTTCCAATCCACGGGCGAGAAAGAAGAAGATGAAGAGTTGACATCATCACCCTCACAAGACGTGGAAAATCTAAAAGTGACTACTCAACCACATGCCCAAGACCACGCTACCATAGTAGTTGTCGACACCACAAACCTTGAAAAAGAACCCATCCAAACATCCTCCTCCACCCTCGAAGAACCAACACAACCGCATGCCTTAGTCGAGGACCATAACAATATCAAAGATTCCAATAGCACGCGTGATATCACAAATCTAGAAGATGTTCTCTTGCAGCCCTCGCAACTCACAAATGACAGTGATGAACAAGATACAATATCATCTTCATCCACTCAAGACACCCAACAACTTCAAGACTCGAGCGAACCAACTA
Source organism: Lemna minuta (assembly GCA_024174645.1). Lineage (NCBI taxonomy): Eukaryota > Viridiplantae > Streptophyta > Magnoliopsida > Alismatales > Araceae > Lemna > Lemna minuta. The sequence goes on from CM044116.1 coordinate 9,026,521, forward strand.
GTAAGGATGATAAGGCTGCAGACCCCGTGGATGCACATATCACTCCACAACCCAACATCGAGCTCACCCAAAAGGCCACTGTGTTCAACGATGAAACGAGCACAACTGTACACCCTCGTCGAGGGCCAAGCCGACTCAAAAGATACAAGCGATGACAATCTAACTATTACTAATGCTGAAAGATATCACAATACAAGCCTTCCCGGCTGTAGGCAAGACAATAGCAGATGAAGTGCTAACATCTTCACCCTCACAAGGCACAAACAATCTACAAGTGACGATTGAATCAGAAGCTCAAGACAATGTTGTTGGGGATGTCGTCGAGCCATTCAAAAGTCGAGGAACAACTGACCCAAACATCCTCCACCACCCTCGAAAAACCAACACAACCGCGTGCCCTAGTCCAGGAGCAAAATGGTACCAAAGACAGTAGCAACAATATGTGTGAAATTACCAACCCACAAGATATCCTCCTCCAAGCTTCCCAACTCACAGATGACAACGATGAACAAGACACAATATCATCTTACCTCGCTCGAGACACCCAGCAACTTCAAGACCTCACCAAACAATCTAGTCAGGACGATGGGGCCGAAGACCCCGTTGATGCACACATCACCGCACAAACAAATGTTGAGCTCACCGAAAACCCCACTGTGCTCGTTGATGAACCACCACAACCACACACCCTCGTAGAGGGCCACACCTACTCAAAAGATGCAATCGATGACACTCCAGCTTTTACTAATGTTGAAGATATCGTAGAACAAGCCTTCCAAGCCTTGCAAGCCGCGAACGAGAAAGAAGAAGATGAAGAGTTGACATCATCAGCCTCACAAGACGCGGACAATCTAAAAGTGACCTCTGAACTACATGCTCAAGACCACGCTTCCATAGTAGCTGTCGACACCACAAACCTTGAAGAAGAACCCATCCAAACATTCTCCTCCACCCTCGAAGAACCAACACAACCGCATGCCTTAGTCGAGGACCATAACAATATCAAAGACCCCAACAACACGCGTGATATCACAATTCTAGAAGATGTTCTCTTGCAGCCCTCGCAACTCACAAATGACAATGATGAACAAGACACAATATCATCTTCACCCACTCAAGACACCCAACAACTTCAAGACCCAAGTGAACCAACTAGTAGGGACGATGGCGCCCAAGACCCTGTGTATGCACACATCACTCCACAACCCAACATCGAGCTCACTCAGAATGCCACTTTGTTCATCGATGGACGAGCACAACTGCACACCCTCGTCGAGGGCCAAGCCGACTCAAAAGATACAAGCAATGGCAATCTAACTATTACTAATGATGAAGATATTACAATACAAGCCTTCCAAGCTGTGGGCAAGACAATAGCAAATGAAGTGCTAACATTTTCAGCCTCACATGTTGCGGGCAATCTAGAAATCGCAATTCAACCTCATGTTCTAGACGACATTGCTCTGGGAGTCCTCGAGACCACAAAAACTGAGGAAGACCACACCCAAACACCCCCTAGCACCCTCGAAGAACCAACACAATCTCATGCCCAACTCGAGGAACAGAACAACATCAAAGACTCCAACAACGACACACGTGATATCACAAATCCAAAAGATTTTCCCGAACAGGCTTCCCATCTCACATATGACAAGGATAAACAAGATACAACATCATCTTCACCCGGTCAAAACACCCAGCAACTTCAAGAGCCAACGGAACTAATTAGTAAGGACGATGGGGCCAAAGACCCCATTGATGCACACATCACTACACAAACCAATGAAGAGCTCATTGAGAACCCAACTGTGTCCGTCAATGAACAACCACAACTGCACACCCTCATCGAGGGCCAAGGAGACTTCAAATATGCAAGCGATGATACGCCAGATATTGTTAATGTTTATAGATATCCCAATACAAGTCTTCCAAGCCATGGGCAAGAAAGAAGGAGATGAAGAGGTATCTTTAGCCTCACAAGACGCAAACAATCTAGAAGTGACTATCAAACCAAATGTTTCATGATCACGTTGCCATGAAAGTCATCGAGAACACAAAAGTCGATGAAGAACCCACCCATACATCGTCCACCAACCTCAAAGAACCAACACAACTGCACATCTTAGTCAAGGAGCAAAATCAATATCAAAGACTCCAACAGCAATGTGTATGATATCACCAAACCACAAGACATACCCTTGCATGCCTCCCAACTCACACATGACAAAGATGAACAACATACAATACCATCTTCACCCTCTCATGACATCGAGCAACTTCAACAGCCAATGGAACCAACTAGTGTAGACAATGTGGCCCAAGACCACATTGATGCACACATCACCCCACAAACCAACAACAACATCAATAAGAACTCCACCCTGGTCATCGATGAACAAGCACAACAATACACCCTCGTCCAAGACAAAGGTAGTACAAAAGATGTAAGCGATGGCACTCCAGATGTTAATGCTACTCAAGATATCCAAACACAAGCCTTCCACGCCATGGGCGAGAGAGAAGCAGATGAAGTGGTAACATCTTCAGCCTCAAAAGGCACAAACAGTTTAGAAGTAACTAATAAATCATATGTTCCAAACGCTAATGCCATAGAAGTCGCACACACCATAGAAGTCAAAGAAGAACCCATCCAAACATCTCCGACCACCCTCGAAGAACCAACACAATTGCATGCCCAACTTAAGGAACAGAGCGACATCAAAGACTCCAACAGCGACACGCGTGATATCACAATTCCAAAAGATGATCCCTTGCAGGCCTCCCAACTCACAGATGACAAGGATGAACAAGATACTATAAAATCTTCACCCGCTCAAGACACCCAGCAACTTCAAGAGCCAAGCAAACCAATTGGTAAGGACAATGGGGCTGATGACCCCATTAATACACACATCACCCCACAAATCAAACGAAGAGCTCATTGAGAACCCCACCGTGACTGTCGATGAACAGAGCACAATTGCACACCCTTATCGAGGGCCAAGGTGACACAAAAGATGCAAGGGATAACACTCCAAATATTACTGATGCTAAAGATATCCCAGTACAAGCCTTCTATGTTGTGGGCGAGACAACAACAGATGAAGTGGTAACATCTTCAGCTGCACAAGACGCAGACAATCTAGAAGTCACAATTCAACCACATGTTCAAGGTGATGTTGTTGTGGAAGTCATCGAGACCATAGAAGTCGAGGAACAACTTGCCCAAACATCCCCCACCATCCTCGAAGAACCAACACAATCCCATGCCCAACTCGAGGAAAAAAATGACATCAAAGACTCCAGCAGCGACAAACGTGATATCACAATTCCAAAAGATGTTCCCTTGCATGCCTCCCAACTCTCAAATGAGAAGGATGAACAAGACACATTACCATCTTTAGCTGCTCAAGACACCCAACAACTTCAAGAGCCAAGCAAACAAACTTGTAAGGACAATAAGACCGAAGACCCTGTTGATACACACATCACCGTACAAACCAATGAAGCGCTCACTAAGAACCCCACCATGCCCGTCGATGAACGAGCACAACTGCACACCCTCATCAAGGGCCAAGGCGACACAAAAGATTCCAAAGGTGACACTCCAGATGTTACCACTACTCAAGATGTCATTGTACAAGCCTTCCAAGTTGTGGGCAAGAAAGAAGAAGATAAAGTGGAAAGATCTACAACCTCACAATACGAGAAGAGTTTAAATATGGGTCAATGAACAAGTTGTTCAAGATGACATTGCCACACAATCCGTCGAGCCCAAAAAAACAGAGAAAGAACCCACCCAAACATTCCCCACCACCCTCGAAGAACCAACACAACCACACTCCCACGTCGAGGAACAGAGCAACATCAAAGACTCTAATAGCCACACGTGTGCTATCACAAATCAAGAACACGTTCCGCTACAAGCCTCCCAACTCACACATGACAAGGATAAACAAGATACATTACCATCTTCACCTACTCAAGACACCCAACAACTTTAAAAGCCACGTAAACCAACTGGTGTAGACGATGTGGCCCAAGACCTTGTTGCTGCACACATCACCACACAAACAATAGAAGAGCTCAGTGAGAACCCCACTACACCTATCGACAAACAAGCACAACCGCACACCCTTGTTCAAAACCAAGCCAACTCAAAAGATGTAAACAATGATGCTCTAGACGTTACTCGTACTGAAGACATCCTTGTACAAGCCTTCCAAGCCATGGGCGAGAAAGAAGAAGATGAAGTGGTAACATCTTCAGCTTCACAAGATGCGAACAAATTAGAATTGACTATTGAACCAGATGCTCAAAATGATGTTGCCATAGAGGTTGTCAAGACTACAAAAATCGGGGAAGAACCCACACAAACATCCCCCAACACCCTTGAAGAACCAACACAACTGCATGCCCCAGTCGAGGAGCAAAATGATATTAAGGACTCTAGCAACAATATGTGTGATATCACCAACCCACAAGACATCTCCCTACAAGCCTCCCAACCAGCACATGATAAAGACGAACAACTTATAATAGCATCTTCACCCATTCAAGACAACCAACAACTTCAAGAGTCTTGGGAACAAACTAGTAAGGATGACAGGGGCCAAGAGCCCATTTATGCACACATCACTGTGCAAACCAAGAAAGAGCTCAATAAGAACATCAATGTGTCAGTTGATGAACAAGCACAATCATACACCCTCATCGAGGACCAAGGCAACTCAAAAGATGCAATCAATGACACTCTAGATGATACTAATGCTCAAGAAATCCCCATACAAGCCTTCCATGCAATGGGCGAGAGAGAAATAGACCAAGTAGAAACATCTTCAGCCTCACTAGACGCAAACAATTTACAAGTGACTATTGAACTAGATATTCGAGATGAAATTGTCATAGAAGATGCCCACACAACCAAAGTCAAGGAAGAACCCACCCAAACATCCCCCACTACCCTTGTAGAACCAACAAAAGCACACACCCTAGTCAAGGAAGAAAACGATATCAAAGACTCTAGTAGCAATATGCAAGATATCACAAACCCACAGGTCATCCCCCTACAAGGCTCCCAAACTACACATGACAAGGAAAAACAACATACAATACCGGCTTCACCCGCTCAAGGCACCCAACAACTTCAAGAGCCAAGTGAACAAACTAGTAAGGATGATGGGGCCCAAGACCCCATTTATGCACAAATCATCATCCAAACCAAGGAAGAGCTAAGTAAGAACCCCAACGTGCTCGTCGATGAACGACCACAATCGGACACCCTTGTCCAGGACCAGGGCAACTCGAAAGATGCAAGTGATGACACTCCAGATGTTACTATAGCTCAAGATATCCTCATACAAGCTTTCCAAGCCTTGGGCAAGAAAGAAGATGATGAAGTGGAAACATCTTTAACCTCACAAGACATAGAGAGTTTAAACATGGTCATTGAACCAGCTGTTCAAGAAAATATTGCCACGGAAGTAGTTGAGGCCACAAAAATTGAGAAAAAACCCTCCCAAACATTCCCCGCCACCCTCGAAGAACCGACACAAGCGCACACCCAAATCAAGGAACAAAATGACATCAAAGACTCCAGCAGCAACATGCGTGCTATCACAAATCCAAAAGACATTCCCTTGCAGGTCTCCCAACTCACAAATGACAAGGATGAACAAGATACAGTACCATCTTCACCCTCTCAAGACACCCAGCAGCTTAAAGAGCTAAGTGAACCAATTGGTGTGGACAATGGGACTCAAGACCCCGTTGATGCACACATCACGGCACAAACAACTAAAGACCTCAATGAGAACCCCATCTTCCCCGTCGAAGAACAAGAACAACTCTACACCCTCGTCCAAGACCCCGGCAACACAAAAGACATAAGTGGTGACACTCCAAATGTTCCTACAGCTCAAGATGTCTCCATACAAGCCTTCCAAGCCGTGGGTGAGAAAGAAGAAGATGAAATGGTAACATCTTCAACCTCACACAACATGGACAATTTACAAGTGGCCATTGAACAAGATATTCAAGACAGGATTACCATGGAAGTCGTCAAGACCACCAAAACAAATAAAGAACCCACCCAAACATCCCCCACCATGCTTGAAGAATCTACACAATCGCACACGCAACTTGAGGAACAAAACGACATCAAAGACTCCAGCAGTAATACGAGTGATATCACAAATCTAGAACACATTCCCCTACAAGCCTCCCAACCTGCAGATGACAAGGCTGAACTACATACAATACCATCTTCACCCACTCAAGACACCCAGCAACTTCAAAAGCTAATTGGACTAGTTGATATCGATGATGCCACCCGAGACCCCATCGGTGCACACATTACCCCACAAGAAACAAAAGAGCTCGATGAGAAGCCCATTATGCCTATCAATGAACCAGCACCACCGAACACCCTCGTCAAAGACTGGGCCAACTCAAATCAGATAAGTGATGACACTCTAAAAGTCACTCATGCTGAAGATATCTTCATACAAGCCTTCCAAGCCATGGGCGAGAAAGAAGAAGATGAAATGGTAACATCTTCATCCTCACAAAACGTGGATAGTTTACAAGTGGCTATTGAATCATACGTTCAAGACAGCATTGCCATGGTCTTCGAGACCACAAAAACTAGGAAAGAACTGACCCAAACATCCACTATCAGCCTTGAAGAACCAACACAATCGCACGCCCAACTCGAGGAACAGAACAACATCAAAGACTTTGGCACCAAAACGCATGACATCACAAATCAAGAAAACAATCCCCAACAAGCCTCCCAACCCACAGATGACAAGGATGAACAACATACAATACCATCTTCACCCTCTCAAGACACCGAAAAACTTCAAGAGCTATGCAAACCAACTCCTGCATACGATGCAGCACAAGACCTCATAGATACACACATCACCACGCAAACAATAGAAGAGCTCAATGAGGACCCCACTATGACGGTCGATGAACAAGCACAACCACACACCCTTGTCCACGACCAGGCTGACTCAAAAGATGTAAGCAATGGCGCTCTAGATGTTACTCATGCTGAAGATATCTTTGTACAAGCCTTCCAAGTTGTGGGTGAGAAAGAAGAAGATGAAGTGGTAACATCTTCAACCTCACAGGATGGTGACAATTTACCAGTGGCCGTTGAATCATATGTCCAAGGCAACGTTGCAATAGAAGTCATCGAGACCACAAAAACTGGGAAAGAACCGACCCAAACATCCCCCGCTAGCCTCGAAGGACCAACACAATCATACGCCCAACTCAAGGAACATAACAACATCAAAGACTGTGGCACCAACACACATGATATCACAAATCCAAAAGACATTCTCCTGCGAGCCTCCCAACCCACAAATGACAAGGATGAACAAAAAAAAATGCCATCTTCATCCGTTCAAGATACCCAACAACTTCAAGAGCCAAGCAAACCAACTCATGCAGATGATGCAGTCAGAGACCCTGTTGATGCACACATCACCACACAAACAATAGAAGAGCTTAGTAAAAACCCCAATATGCCTGTCAATGAACAAGCACGACCACACAACCTTGTCGAGGACCAAGCTGACTCAAAAGACGTAAGCGCTAGCACTCCAGAAGTTACTCATGCTGAAGATATCCTCGTAAAAGCCTTCCAAGCCAGGGGTGAAAAAGAAGAAGATAAAGTGGTAACATTTTCAGCCTCACACGACGCGGATAGTTTAAAAGTGGCCAGTGAATCATATTTTCAAGAAAATGTTGCTGAGGAAGTCGTCGAGGCCACAAAAACCAAGAAAAAACCAACACAATTATACGCCCAACTCGAGGAACAAAACAACATCAAAGACTCTAGCAATAACATATGTGATAACACAAATCCAGAAGACCTTCCCTTGCAAGCCTCCCAACCCCCAAATGACAAGGATGGACAAAGTACAATACCATCTTCACCTGCTCAAGAGACCCAACAACTTCAAGAGCCAAGTGAACCAACTGATATAGATGATGCAGCTCGAGACCCCGTTGATTCACACATCACCACAAAAACAACCAAATTGCTCTACGAGAACCTCACAATGCCCATCAACGAACAAACACAACCGCACACCCTTGTCCAAGACCACGCCAACTCAAAAGATGTAATCGATAGCACTCTAGATGTTACTCATGTTGAAGATATCCTCCTAAAAGCCTTCCAAGCAGTGAGAGTGAGGGGGAAAGAAGAAGATGAAGTGGTAACATCTTCAAACTCACACGATGCAGACAGTTTACAAGTGGCTATTGAATCATATGTTCAAGACAACGCTGCCATGGAAGTCGTTGAGACCACAAAAACTGAGAAAGAATCCACCCAAACATCCCCCACCTCCCTCGCAGAACCAACACAACTGCACATTAAACTCAAGGAACAAAATAACATCAAAGACTCTAGCAATTACAAATGTAATATCACAAATCCAGAAGGCGTTTCCTTGCAAGCCTCCCAACCAACACATGACAAGGATGAACGACCTACAATACCATCTTCACATACTCAAGACACCCAGCAACTTCAAGGACCAAGAGATCCAATTGGTGTAGATGATCCGGCCCAAGACCCCGTTAATAAACATATCACTACACAAACCTTTGATGACCTCAGTGAGAACTCCACCATGCCCGTCCAATCACACACCCTCATCCAAGACCTGGGCGGCTCAAAATACATTAACAATGACACTCTAGATGTTACTCATGCTAAAGATATCCTCCTACAAGCCTTCCAAGCCATGGACAAGAAAAAAGAAGATGAAATAGTAGGATCTTCAGCCTCACATGACATGGAAAGCTTACAAGTGGCCATTGAACTAGATGTTCAAGATGACGTTGTTGTGGAAGTTGTCAAGGCCACAAAAACAGAGAAAGAACCCACCCAAACGTCACCCACCACCCTCGAAGAATCATCACAATCGCACGCCCAACTTGAGGAACATAATGACATCAAAGACTCTCCCAACAACGCGTGTGATAACACAAATCCAAAAGACGTTCCCTTGCAAGCCTCCCAACTCACAGATGACAAGGATGAACAAGATACAATACCATCTTCACCCATTCAGGACACCCAGCAACAACAAGAGCCGAGTGAAATAGCATGCAAAGACAATGGGGACCAAGACCGCATCCAGCAGCATTTACAAGATGCACATATCAATGACCATAGCAAGGAAGAGTATAATGAGAACCCTCTCGCACCTCTAGAACTACCAACACAATTGCACATCCTCGTCGAGAGTGAGCCTAACATGAAAGTCATAAGTAATGATACTACAAATGTTACTAATGCTAAAGATATCCCTGCTCAAGCCTTTGAAGGCATGGACAAGAAAGAAGAAGATAAAGTGGAAACATCTTCAGCCTCACAAGACGGGAACAAATTAGAAGAGGCCAAAAAAGAAGATGTTCAAGATAACGTTGCCCTACAAGCCGTCAAAACCCCAAAAACCAAGGAAGAACAAACCCACATTTCCCCCACCATGCTTGAAGAACCAACACAACTGCACACCCAAGTCAAGGACCAGAACAACATCAAAGACTTCACCACCAACACGCGTGATATTACGAACCAAGATGTCCCCCAACAAGCCTCCCAAGTCATAGATGACAAAGATGAGCAAGATACAATAACATCTTCACCCCCACAAGACACTGAACAACAACAAGAGCCAAGTGAAACAACTAGTGCAGACCATGGAGCCCAAGACCCTGTTGATGCACACATTGTCACACAAACCAAAAAAGAGCTCATTGAGAACCCCACCATGCCTTTCAAAGAACAAACACAAATGCATATGCTCAACCAAGAACAGGGTGACACAAAAGACATAGGCGATGACAATTCAGATGTTTCTAATGCTGAAGAGAACCCTATACAGGCCTTCCAAGCCTTGGGCGAGAAAGAAGAAGATGAAGTGGTAACATCTTCAAACTCACAAGAGGTGGAGAGCTTAGAAGTGGCCATTGAACGAAAATGGACAAGATGATGCTATTGTGGATGCCCTCAAGACCAAAAAAATGGAGGAAGAACAATCCCACACTTCTGCCACCAACCTTGAACAACCAACACAATCACAAACCCAACTTGAGGAACAAAATGACATAAAAGACTCTAGCAGCAACAACCGAGATATCACAAACCTAGAAGAAGTCCCCCCACAGGCCTCCCAACCAACAAAAGAGAAAGATGAACGAGATAAAATACCACCTTCACCCCCACAAGACACTAAGCAATTGGAAGAGCCAAGTGAACTAACCAATAAAGACAATGGGGAGCCAGATCATGTTCAGCAGCAACTTCAAGATCCAAATATCCACAACAAGAGAAAGGAAGAGTATAATGAGAAACCCACTACACCTATAGAAGAACCAAGACAACCACACACCCTCATCGAGGGCCAGCCCAACGCAAAAAGCATACCTGATAACACTCCAGATGTTCCTAATGCTAAAGATATCCTTGTACAGGTCTTCCAAGCAGTAAACGAGAAAAAAGAATATGAACTGGTAACATCTTTAGGCTCACAAGGTGTGAACAAATTCGAAAATGCCAACGAACTAGATGGTCAAGCTGATGCTATCGTGGATGCCCTCAAGACTCAAAAAATACAGGAAGAACACACCCACTCTTTTCCCGCCATCCTCCAAGAATTAACACAACTGCACACCCAAGTCGACGAACAAAACAACATCAAAGACTCCATTAGCAATACGCCTAATATCACAAATGCACAAGACATCCCCGTCCAGGCCTCTCAACCCTCACATGACAAAGATGAACAAGATACAATACAATCTTTACTCGCTCAAGACACCCAGCGACTTCAAGAGCCAAGTGAATCAATTGGTGTGGACGATGGGGCCCAAGACCCCCATTGATGCACACATCACCACACAAACCAATGAAGAGCTCAATGAGAACCCCACTATGTATGTCGCACAACAAGTACAACAGCACACCCCTGTCCAAGACCAAGGCAATATAAAAGATGTAAAAGATGACACTCCAGATGTTACTACTACTCAAGATATCCCAACACAAGCCTTCCAAGCCATGGGTGAGAGAGAAGCAGATGAATTGGTAACATCTTTAGCCCCACAAGACGCGGACAGTTTAGAAGTGACTATTGAACTAGATGATATTGCCATAGAAGTCCCACAAACCACAGAAATCGAGGAAGAACCCACCCAAACATCCCCCGCCACCCTCAAAGAACCAACACAACCACATGCCCTAGTCGAGGAACAAAATGATATCAAAGACTCTAGCAACAACAAGTGCAATATCATAAACACACAAGACGTCCTCCTGCAAATCCTCGCAACCCCAATGTGACAAAGACGAACAATATACAATACCATCTTCACCTGCTAAAGACACCCAGCAACTTCAAGAGCCAAGCAAACCAACTTGTGTAGACAATGGGGCCCAAGACCCCCTTGATGCACACATCACCGCACAGACCAATGAAGAGCTCAATGAGAACCCCATTGTGTCGGTCAATGAACAACTACAACAATACACCCTCATCCAAGACCAAGCCAACTCAAAAGACATAAGCAATGACACTCCAAATGTTACTAATGCTAAAAATATCCTTTTAGAAGCCTTCCAAACCACAGGCAAGAGAGAAAAAGATGACATAGTAACATCTTCAGACTCACAAAATATGGACAGTTTACCAATGGTCATTGAACCAGATGTTCAAGATGATGTTGTCATAGAAATCGCTGAGACAACAAAAACTAAGGAAGAATACACTCACACTTTCCCCACCACCCACAAAGAACCAACACAACTGTACATCCCAGTCAAGGAACAAAATGACATCAAAGACTCTAGCAGCACCACGTGTGATATCACAAACCCACAAGAAGTCACCTTGCAAGCCTCCCAACCAGCACATGACAAAGACGAACATCATACAATACCATCTTCACCCACACAAGACACCCAGAAACGTCAAGAGCTAAGCAAACCAACTTGTGTAGACAATTGGGCCCAAGACCCCGTTGATGCACACATCACTGCACAAACCGATGAAGACCTCAGTGAGAACCCCACCATGCTTGTCAAGGAACAAGCACAACTGCACAACCTCATCCAAGACCAAGGCAACACAAAAGACGTAACCAATGACACTCCAGATGTTACTACTACTCAAGATATCTTAGTACAAGCCTTCCAAGCCATGGGTGAGAGAGAAGAAGATGAAGTGGTAACATCCTCAGCCTCACAAGAAATGGGCAATTTACAAGTAGCCTTTGAACTAGACGTTGAAGATAGTGTTTTCATAGAAGTCATTGAGACTGCAAAAAAAGTGGAAGAACTCGCCCACGTTTCCCCCACCACCCTTGAAGAACCAACACAATCGCACACCCAAGTCAATGAACAAAACAACATCAAAGACTCTGGCAGCGACACGCATGATATTGTAAACCCACCAGACATCCCCCTCCAAACCTCCCAACTTGCACATGACAAAGATGAACAAGATACAACACTATCTTCACCTGCTCAAGACACCGAGCAACTTCAAGAGCTAAGCGAACGAACAGGTGTAGACAATGCAGCCCAAGAATTTGTTGATGCACACACCACCACACAAACCAACAATGACCTCAGTGGGAACTCCACGATGCCTGTTGATGAACAAGCACAACCGCACACCCTAGTACACAACCATGACAACTCAAAAGACAAAAGCAATGGCACTCCAAATGCTACTAATGTTAAAGATATCCCCATACAAACCTTCGAAGCTATAGACAAGGAAAAAGAAGATCAGGTGGTAACATCCTTAGCCTCACAAGACACCGACAGATTGGAAGACACCCTTAAAGCAAAAGTTCAAGACAACATTGCCGTGAAAGCTATCAAGACAACAAAAACTAATGATGAGCACACTTACACTTCGGCCACCCCCTTGGAAGAACCAACACAACCATACACCCAACTAGATGAACAAAATGACATAAAAGACTCCAGCAATAGCATGCAAGATATCACAAACCTAGAAGATGCCCCCCTGCAAGCCTCCCAACCCATAGATGAGGAAGATGAGCATGATACAATAGCACCTTCACCCCCACAAGATAGTGAGACACAACAAGATCCAAGTAAACCAACTTGTCAAGACGATGGGGCCCAAGAACCCGCTGATGCACATATCCTCACACAAAAGCAAGCAAGAGCTCACTAAGAGCCCCACCATGCCCAATGAAGAACCCAGCACAACTGCACACCATCATCAAGGACCAAGGTGACGCAAAATACATAAGGGATGATACTCATGTTACTGATGCGGAAGACAATCCCATACACACCTTCAGAACTGTAGCCCAAGAAAAGGAAGATCCAATTTTAACATCTTCAGCAACACAAGATGTCAACAAACTAGAAGTTGCTATTGAACACAACAGTCAAGACAATATTGTCCTAAAAGGCATCAAGACAGCAAAAATTGACGATGAACATGCCCTACACATCTCCCACCACCCTTAATGAACTGACACAACTAACCCAGGTTGACGAAGAGGACGACATAACAGACTCCAGCAGCAACATGCAAGATATCACAAACCTAGAAAATGTCGCCCTGGCAAGCCTCCCGACCCAATGATGAGGAAGATGAACAAGATATAATACAATCTTTACCCTCACAAGACATCGAGCAACTTCAAGAGACAAGTGTGACAACTGTTGAAGGCAATGGGGCCCAAGACCCCGTTGTTGCACACACAATGGCACAAAACAGGGAAGAGCTCAATGCGAACCCCACCATAGCGATCGAAGAACCATCACAATTGCACGTCCTCGTCGAAGACCAAGGCTATGGAAAAGACATAAGAAATGACACTCCTGATGCTGCTAATGCTGAAGATATTCCTGTACCATCCTTCAAAGCGATAAAAGAGGAAAAAGAAGATGAAATGGTAACATCTTCAACCTCACTGGACACCAACAGATTAGAAGATGCCATTGAACAAGATGGTCAAGACAAAGTTGCCCTGCAAGCCATCAAGACTGTAGAAATTGAGGAACCAGCACAAGGGCAGATGCAAGTTGGGGATCACAACGACACTAAAGACTCGAGCAACAGCACTGGAGACATCACAAACCTAGAAGACATCCCTCCACAAGCCTCCCAACCCACAGATGAGAAATATGAACAAGACAAAGTACCCTCTTCAGCCCCACAAGACACCAAGCAACTGCAAGAGTCAAGTGAACCAACATGTGAAGGCAAGAAAGCCCAAGAACCCATCGACGCACACATCACCGCACAAAAGCTGGGAAGAGCTCAGTGAAAACACCACTATGCCCGTTGAAGAACCAGCACAACTGCACACCCTTGTCAAGGAACAGGGCAATGCAAAAGAAATGAGTGATGACACTTCAGATGTTACTAACACTAAAGATATCCCTGTACAAGCCTTTGAAACTGTAGTCAAGGAAGAAGAAGAAGATCAAGTGGTAACATCTTCAGCCTCAAAGGATGGAAAGAGATTAGCCTTGGAAGATGGTCAACTTGACATCGCCTTGGAAGCAGTCAAAACACAACACACTGCCGAAACTTCTATGAAGAAAACTCTCAGTGAGAAAGAATATCTGAAAGATTATGATACCCGAAAAGGTGGATATATCATTAACTGATAGTACTGCAAAAGAAGGTACCTCCGAGAACCATGTGCATCACACTGTAGGGTACTTACCTTTTAAAAGATTTATAGAACCAAAAGATATCCTCTAATATATTTATTAGTTGAAAGAGACCAGCTTTCCAAAGTTTCTGACCTAAGTCTCATGCAAAACGCAGATGGGTCAGATCATTCCACAGAGAAGAGTTTGAAAATGATTGACTCTAAATTTCAAGATGGGAGCTATTCAAGGCTGCAAATGACTGAGGAAAATGAAGATAGGGATGAAACCAAACATGAAGAGGATCAGAAAGTCACCAGCGAAGAGGTAACAAGCAAAAAATTTCCAGATGTATGTCATTGTCATACCCGAGTGATCTTATCACAGTATGTATATTTTGTGACAGAGTCCCAACCAAGGAAAGATAGCTGAGGTAGCTAATGGCAAAGAAACTGCAAAAAAACAGGAGGTACAAAATAAAAACTTTTTTTGATTTATTGCTAAACCTTAAATCTTGCATTCAAGACTAGTTGCTTGTGTTCTTGATCAAGCATGTAAATAAACCCAAGGGCGACCATGACACTGAAGAGTTTACAACTGCATCATCCAATAAATAACATTCTTTAATTTTTATGAAACACGAATTTATGAATGTAGAAAAAATTTAAACTTTGTGTAGAGAAAAAGAAATGATAATAACGACTTTAGAGAGAAATTTTTTTATCTACAACAAAAAAATGAGACATTCAGAATGTTTCTTAGGCATATTTTTTACATGAGATAAACATATTGCAATCAACATTCTTGCTTGTCTCTATAATTATTACTTATAGTTAGAGCAACATATATGTTTACAGAGCTCAGGCCAAGAGAAAATACCTGAGGAAGCACCAACACAGTCAGATGAAGAAAAGAGCCAAGCTGATATTTTAACAACAGAGCAGAAGGTATGGCATCCGAAATTTGTATCGCCCTTTATCATTTTCACAATTAAACTATATTATCCTATTTACTTTATGAAAAGTTTGAATCTTCAAGAAAATGAATTGATTAACTGAAATCCAATCCTCAAAAGAAACAGCTGACCAGGGTTCAAGAAAAAGACAGAAACCCAAGGTTATGGTAAAGATCATTCTTAGATGAACGATCATAAGCTGGAAGAGTAGAATCTTGTGTCTCAATAGATCAACAAGAAGAATATGTTTGGGCAAATAACAAATATAGATCTATGTTTGGGCAGGTCAAAGGAAGCAATTTTCCTGAAGAAACTGAAAGACATATGCTGTTTCCAGAGAACCTGAAAGGCAGCGAAAATGAGTCACAAGTCATCCCCATGAAAAAGGTGGAACAAACTGGTTTACTTTGCAATATAAAAGATCTTTACACAGATAACCACAACGTACAAATAAATGTTAAATCTTTTCCATATATTTCAGGTTGAAGACTTTGATTTCAGTGAGGAAGACATTGAAGCGATAGCTGAGACAAGGTCAATCCAAATTGAAGTGCTGGAAGGTGATGGAATGCCACTTATAAAGGAAAATCGGAATGCAGGGAATGAGAAGGAGATGAGTAATGAAGAGAAAGCTAGTAAAGAAGAATCCTTCAATAAACCAGTTTTTAACAAATGGAAAGCAGAGGACAAAAGTCAAACAAAAGAGGTCGAAGAAATACGAGTGGTGAGGCTGTCAATAGAAGAGACTGAAGTTGAGGAAAGCAGGCAGGTCGGCATAAGTCATTTACCTGTATCAAAGATTCTTGTTGACCAAATACTCAAGGAAAAAGGAGAAAAATTGATCGCCGTCAAACAAGATGCCACCTTTGGATTAGAAGGGGCAGAAAATTCAAAAATAATGGAGACCTTGGGAATTTCAGCAGAAAGACAAGGAGCGATAGAAAAACCAAAATCCCAAGACCAAACACTTGATGCTACAAATGAAGATACTTTGATACTCAATTATCATGGCAGTGATAAACAAAAGGGTGAAAGCAGTAGCAATGTACTCTTGTCTGGTGAAGACATATTGATCGAGATGGCCAAAAACAAAAGCTGGGTGTCAGAGATCAGTCATGACAGACCCCAAGACGAAAAAAAGAATGTAACTGCAGAAACAAGTGAAACATATGATCAAGTAAAAGACAAAGGGTTTGCAAATTTGACTCATAAGACTAAAGAAGAATCAGATGACACAACATCATCTGATAAGAAAGTTCAAGTTTACAGCAAAGACGGTTCAATACCCAAGGATCAGGGAAGCAATAAACAAGAGACTGAAAGCAGTAGTAGAAGAAAGACCAGCAGTGCAGATCTAGTCGGGCCTAGTAACGAGAGACTGATCAATACTCCGAAAAATGAAAGCTTGGTTTTTGGGATTAGTCACAAAATAACCCAGGATGAGAAGAAGAAAGCAACAGAAGAAAAAAGTGAACAAGAATCTGAAGTGAACGACAAAGAGTTCACAAATTCAGGTCCTGAAACGAATGAAAAATCAGAAGTTGCAATGGCATCTGAATATCTAACATTAGTTTACCAAAAAAACACTTTGGTGCTCAAGGATTGGGCCGGGGACAAACGAAATGTGGAAACTAATAGTGATGGAAGGAGGACTATAAAAACTGGCATAGTGACGCCTGACCCAGAGATACTGATCGACACTGTCAAAAATGAAGGCTTGGTTGCAGAGAAGAATACAATTGAAGAAAAAAATGAGAGGGATTTTGCACTTAAATACCTAGAGATGAAAGAAGATTCAAATGCCTTTTTGGTCTCTGAAATGGTTTGCACAGATATTCTGGAAGAGAAAAGGGTGCAGAAACTTGATCCAAATACAGAAAACCGTCCAACTATCCAGATACAAAAGAAAGCTCTCAACAGGGACCTTCAATACGAAATGATTTCAATGGAAATAAAGGAATCCCAACAGAGTGAAAAATCTTTCTTAAGTGCCCAAAATCAAACAGAAGAATCAGAAGATCCCTTTACAGAAGTTATCCGGGGTGAAAGAGAAGCTTCAGAATTTGAACAAGAAGGAAAAGAAAGGACTCCAGCCGATGACAGAAAGGAAAAACAGGCTGATGACCATTGCTTTGGAGAAATCCCGACTGAGCAAACAAAGGAAGGCAATCCTACAGACAGAGATTTATGTGAGCAAGAAATGATAATCAAAGGAAAAGATCTGAGAACGAGCTTATACAAATCAAGTAAAAATATGATACAGGTCAGATCTGAGGAAGAGAAATCCAGCGAAGAAGATGAGAGGGATGTTGATGAACAAAAAGAAGATACAACAGCCACTGATGTTCCTGACAGAGTCGAGTCAACAGAAGGAGAACTCAGGTCACCAAATAAAAAATCTCACAATAGATTGTCAGGTGTAACATCAAAGGTCAAACACTCAATAGCAAAAGTGAAGAAGGCCATCAGTGGCAAGCATTTTCAATCAAAGACAACTGACGCAAAGGAGAATATCTAAATCATACAGCCATATCATTCCTCATAGCGCTGACCTTTTCTTTTCAAGTTTTCAATTGGAACGTACAGGTTTGTGAATGTTAAGTCGCTCCTTCCATATACTTGAATGGCATTTTCTCATATGAACAAACTGTATGATTCAGAAATAATATTTGCGTATGAAAAGAGAATGTGGAAATAAAGCAGCACAGAGAACAATCTCAACCTTCTCGGTGGACAATATACTTATATTATGACCTACGGTTGGAAAGCTCAAAGTGTTAAATGATTGTGTGCACGTTTGTGCACGTGTTACCCAAAGAGACATCCTCAGAAACATGGGCATAAGCAAAGATCATATTTCTTGATCCAAAGCAAATACAACTGTAAAATCATAACCACAAATTTTAGGTTCCCATTTCACTAAGTTTTTCAAACATATAAATTTACATAATCCGAAACAGGATAAAGAATTAATTTGTCATGAATCAGACAGGAAGTTTGGCACATAAAATGATGGCATGTAACAATGAGAGTGATCTTAAAGTGAGGAGCCTGGTCGAATCACCAAGACACCTTGCTCCAACGCCTGGAAGGGCATAACAAAAGGAGTTCATTCACTAGAAAATACCAAGCACTCTTTCACAACTCCAGGATAAAAAATGTCAGATACGATGCTTTCTCCGGGTGAAGGAGAAAAGATGGTAGTCTTCAAGTGATTGGACCAAAATTTACAACTCAAAGCCGGGAAATCGTTGCCAGTAAATGATCCAAAAGAGGCAGCGCCACATGGCGAATCTCTCTCTGAAATAGGTGGAGATCACGAGGAGCTAATAGAATCAGGGAGATCACCAACCTCGGGTGATCTTCCTTATACGTTTCATAAAAACTAACGAGCCTCTAGATTTTTCAGCCGCAGAAATAATCTTGCAGAGCTTCTTCAATCAAGTGCTAAGTTCAGCTTGGCCAGGCTAAGTTCAAACTAACTCCTTTGTCCCTCAAACCTCATTCATTAGCGGCGCATAAGTTATTCGACAACGGAAACATCATAAATGGGAGAAGCAAATAGGAAGACCGTCGCTGCATACATTACTGGAAATGCAGAATGACGGAGAGGAAATGCATGGCAACGTCACGAAAATAGCCGACAGAGGAGCGTGAAAAGAGATTTCATTCCTTAAGGATACTCCAAACTGGAGGAGAACAAACGACTACTTCAAACATAGAAAAATCATAGCAGAAGTAGTCTTACAGGCCAAACCTATTAAAAGTAGACAGCAGGAACGTCAGCTCCCCTCCCACGAAGCGCCTGGCGGGGCCGAGATTGCTTGGGGCCCTCGGTGGCCAACAGAGCTATAAATACCCCAGACCGAATTCCGTATCATAAGTGCCACATTATTATTTTAATATTGGATAAGTACCCCTGAGTCAATTCACTTTCAGATAAACAGGTACAGATTTTTATTAATATATGTATTTTTTAAAATATGCTATTTTATTTTTATTTTCCGATACATACATAAATATTTTAAAAGGGACTAAATGTTTGACTGTTTTATCCGCGGTCAAAGTAATCTCTGATGTTACTGCTCGATTCTTCCTATACTTACCCCGCTGGGCGCTGACCTGTCCAAGCACCGGGGGCTCGGGGAAAAAGGAATGGGACTCTGTTGCTTACTCGCCGCCGTTTCTGACCGATACGTCTCTTCCCCGTATTCGATGGGGAATTCGTATAAAATTCTCCTCATGTATAAGTTGGTGGCCTGGTTAGTGGCTGACCGTGTTATCGGCGTTCTTGAGGCCTTCGGCGGGCCTGATTTTTGGTCTTTTTCGTCAGGTTTGAGATGTCAGGACCTCTGGATCATCTCCCTAGGCCTGGTTAGTGAATTTTATGGCGTTTCCGTTGATTTCTTTCCTTGTTGGTTGATTTTTGGGTGTTGGTGCAGGTTTTGACGGGGAGGATCGTCGAGAGAAGAGATCCGATTTTGAGAATTCGGAGGAAGAGAGGAGAACGAAAATCGAATCGTTGAAGAAGAAGGCGATGAGCGCGTCTCGAAAATTGAGAAACTCTCTAAGGAGAAATAGCACTAGGAAAAGGAGCCGTCGAGTTTCCACCATTAAAGATGTGAGAGATATCGAGGAGCTCCGTGCGGTTGATTCGTTTCGGCTTGCGTTGATTTTGGACGAGCTTCTTCCTCCCAGGCACGATGATTATCATATGATGCTAAGGTGATTTTCGTTTCTCTCTCTACAGTTAGATTGGGTACTTTCTGAATCCAATAATGAAAACAAGCAAATTTATTATTTCTCGTTATCTCATTGAATGACACGTTCCTCCTAACCATAATGAGAATAAATCTACCCAAAAAATATATTATTTTCCGCGTTTTTTCTGTTTGATTAACCCCCTTCATTGGTGTTCGTCAATTTTTGGATGTCTTCTAGATTTTTGAAGGCACGAAAATTTGACATTGAGAAAGCAAAACACATGTGGGCAGAAATGCTTCAGTGGAGAAAGGATTTTGGCGCCGACACAATTATTGAGGTAGGAATATTTGATATTTAAGATGATGATTGACTAGTTCTCATGTTAAACTGGGTCTCAGGATTTTGAATACACCGAAATCAATGATGTTCTAGAGCATTATCCGCACGGGTATCACGGTGTGGACAAGGAAGGGAGACCCATATACTTTGAAAGATTGGGGAAAGCTGACCCCCATAAGCTCATGCAAGTGACAACCATGGATCGTTACATCAAATATCATGTTAGGGAGTTTGAGAAAAGCCTCTTGATAAAGTTTCCGGCTTGCTCAATAGCAGCCAAAAGACATATCGATTCATCTACAACAATTTTAGATGTTCAGGGAGTGGTAGGTTACAATATTTTGTGTTCTAGAGTCAAGTTACACAGTTCTTGTTGACATATACTTTAATATGTCCCTAGGGTTTGAAGAACTTCAATAAGTGTGCGAGAGAGCTTATTATACGTCTTCAGAAAATCGATGGTGATAATTTCCCTGAGGTATCTTTCCAGTGAAATACTCCTTAAGTAAACATGTTACTCTATCTAATGGTAATTTTCTATTTAGACCTTATGCAGAATGTATATTATCAATGCGGGCCCAGGTTTTAGAGTACTGTGGAACACTGTCAAGACATTTCTGGACCCCAAAACCACATCAAAGATTCATGTGAGTTAACTTTTAAAACTTGTAGTTGATTGTAAAATGATTACTGACTTTGATGCTCCTTTTTTAGGTTCTCGGAAATAAGTATCAGAGCAAGCTGCTAGAAATAATTGACCCATGGTAAGGGCTTCATGTTGAAATAAGTTATTTGATAGGATAAAATGTTCTTATCTTCTTCATTTTAGTGAACTTCCGGAATTCTTTGGTGGAACTTGTAGATGTGTTGAAAATGGGGGATGTCTCAGATCAGATAAGGGTCCATGGAATGACCCTAATATAGTGAAGGTTACTGCCACCTGTAACTTTCCATTTTCTGTTAATGTAATGCATAGAAACTTAAATTATGTTTTTTGCAGATGGTTCTCAATGATAAAGGGCAATGTGCTAGACAACTTGCCACCATTTCCAATGGAGAAGGAGAGGTTAATTCTTGTGCTAAAGCACAGTACCTGATGGTAAAATCTGTTCTACTACCCTGTAAAAGTTGATAAATGTCGCTTTTACCTTATAATCAATATTTTATGTTTCTTTGTAGAAAAGGGGTGTGGATGCATGTGCAACTGAATCTGCATCAGATGCTGAAGATACCGCTCCAAAGACTTTCCAAAAGATATTATCATTTCCTCAACTGACTCCAGTGTGTGAAGAGGTGAGTCAGTTTTTTTCATAGGCAGTATTATTTTTTACTTTCATGTTCATATATTTCATGTATATATCCTTGTATATATTTCATGTATTTCTAATTGTTATAAATCTGTAGATACTGCTTGCTTGGACAGAGAATAGAAAGATCAGAGAATAGAGTTGTTGGCAAAGAAATGGTAGAAGAAGAAAGTTAATTATTCATCTAGGAACTATTTATACATGCTCAGGTAAGCATCATCTTCTAACTGCCACTTTTATAATGTTAACCAGCAAAAGGACATAAACATAAATAAAGAAGGGCATAAATACAAATATATGGAAAATAGGGTGGCTCGGTAAGTGACAATATCGAAGGACGGTTGAGAGAGAGAGAGATCGTAGACAGAATAAGAGAGAGATTAGGGCAACGAAAGGGAGAAAGTATATTTCATTAAAGGGCAAAAGCACATTTATATACAAGTCATATAATCTATCCGAATGGTTAGATTATAATGGCTAGTTTTAATAGCCGTTACTTCACTGGCAGGTTACTGGGCTAATGGGCCAATCCATAGCCTACACTCCATGGGTACATTTAACACCCCCCCTCAAGCGCTGGAATGGATATTGCTCATTCCGAGCTTGTGGACTAGGTATTGCATAGTCTTGGTAGGTAAACCCTTGGTGAAGATATCAACACTTTGTTCTTCAGAGTCGACATGTTCAGTCTTCAGAATGCCCCGTTCAAGGTGGTCTTGAATATAGAATCGGTCTATATTCACGTGCTTTATCCGATCGTGATACACTGGATCATGTGCTAAGCTTATAGCAGATTTGTTGTCGCAGCGGATAATGATGGGCTGTGTATAATGTATCTTCAAGTCGTCCAGTATATACTTGATCCACATGACTTCATCAATGCCTTTTGACATGGCTCTGAATTCTGCTTCTGTTAAGAATAAACAGCTTCAAGTTGACCAAGTCAACGCTTGACTG